>MIQA02017148.1:0-19541 GCA_001887855.2 Sclerospora graminicola
TGTTGGAATTTTGGATGATGTTACATGAAATGAAAACTGACGCTAAATTCCTGCTATCGAGATTATCGTGGTTTCTATGCATATTGTGAATTTTAGGTTAAGTGGAATTTTAGCTAAAAACACACTTAAAATTTACATAATATATACTTTCATTTTTGTCGAGTAAACAGAACGTCTCGCATACGCGTCCTGAACACTTCCCCGCGTCCGACACTTACCGGCCGGACATTTCGAGTGAAGAGAACACGCACAACATACGCAGATAGCCTATACTAACCGATAGGACGATACATTGTGGCAAACAAGGTCATAAACGCATTAACTGGTGTTTAATACTGTTACGTTTAGCTACAAGTGATTACGTGGACATCAACATTTGCCAACAGGTTATGAGCCCAAGTTACGGGGTTCAGGACCAGTTTTGCTAAGTTGTCGAAGTTTACTAAAGTTTTCGTGCAAAGTACGATATTTGGTGGAAGTCCCCTATACCAAATGGAGACATTGGATTATCTCGTTTTCGCATATTTGTTTCTCGTCTGTGGTTACAGATTTTGATTGAGTGGAAATATGGCTGACGAAGAAGTTGATGTAGCAGCCATGTTGGCATACATAAAACGTTTAGAGACGAAAATTGAGGCTATGGAAGATGAAAAATCAGAAGACTGCGCATCAATTATTTCGCCAAAGTCTAAAAGTTCAGAACAAGGCAGCATATTTAAAGAAGCTGTAAAGAATAATGGCCCGTTTGGAAAGCGGGTGACAGTGGAAGACTTAGGTGGCGACAACGAAATTGAACGTGGCGCGCAGTGGCAGGCGCCGGGCGGAAACGGACCGCGAGTATATGAAAACCAAGAAGGGCAGAATATACACCGAAGTGGGAATATGAAGATTCCCAAATTAACAATCAAAAACTTCACAGGTGAAGAGATTTATCCTGGTGTGGGTGCAGGTTTCAGGCAATGGGCCTACCTGTTTATTGAAGCAGTGGATGTGGCACAACTTTCGTCTGGATTTGTGTGGACAGAACGTTTGCAAGTTAACAAGTTAAGTGAACATTTGGAGGGCGTAGCGGCCAGTTACTTTCAAGCCAATATAATGACGTGGTGGCAGATATCGCAGGAGCTTTACTATGTTTTGGATCAACTTTATCACGCTTTTAAAGTAAACATTACGCATCAGCAAGCTGCGGTACTTTTCGCGCAAGAAAAGGATGCTAGGAGGTCATGGACCCAGCATTTTTTATACCTAGTGGCATTGGCACGAGAAAGTGGGTCACACGAGCGCCTTATCGTGGAGAACATTGTTAAGTATGCAGCTCCTGAATTGAAAATGGGGTTGATGATTAGATACAATCCACAGCGTATGGACTATATACTGCATGCGCAAGAACTGATCGCATGGGCGCAGGAGTTGGAAGATGGCGCAGTCAAGACAAAAAAGCAAACAAGAAGCATGGTAAATTTTGTTGATGAGCGGAAGAAAAAACGTACGTGTTTCTCGTGTGGAATGGAAGGCCACACGCAAAAGTACTGCCGAAAAGGAAATCGTAAACCGCAGGGCAAGAATTTCGAGCGCAAGCCAAGGTCGAGGGCAGACGAAAATGGAGAGAAGAATTTGGTATTGTCGACACTTGAAAGTGGAAGGAGATTACAAAAAACGCCTATAAAAGACATATTGGAAGATAAAGAATTGTGGATTATCGATAGCGGTGCAAGTCGACACCTCGTATCAAGCGAAGACTTTCTCGAAGATGCAGTTGATTGTGGAGAAAACGAAGATTTGTTGTTGCGCGATGGAGCGAAATTAAGAGTGACCAAAGTTGGAAAAGTACGTTTGAAAAGCAAGTTCGCGACGATATTACTTACGGAAGCCTATTACAAAATTGGCAAAGAATTTAATTTCTTTGGGCAACCTCAAGAAGAAGGGATGCACACTAAAAGACACAGGGAAAACGATGACGATGATGCATGGAGATAGTGTATTATTTGATGTTGATGTTACTGGGTGCGTATTCATAGCAAAGTTGAGTCTGATGAAGGAATTAAGTATAACTGAAAGTTTCTCGAATATGATTATGACAACTATGGAGAGTGACGGATGTGATGACCCACAAGAAGGGTCATTACATCACTTTCATTTAAGTTTGGGACATTTGGCTTATGACACTGTGGAACGACTGGCAAAAGACCCGGCATCGGGCATAAGGCTAACTGACAGGCGCAGACCAAACTGTCTGACCTGCGCTGAAGGAAAAGGAACCCGCACGAAGCAGCCCAAGCAAGATAGTGGACAGAACGCACCGATTGACAGAATCGGTGGCGTAATCTGTAGTGATCTAAAGGGATCGATTACCCCCAAAGATCGACGTGGAAATAAGTACCTGGTTGTTTTTGTTGACCATTTTTCTAACTACGTTCGCGTTTTTCCCGCAAAGTCAAAGGATCAAGCCGCGAAAAAATTTGAACATTTCTTGTCATGGTTTGAAAATGAATTTAATTGCCGGATTCACGTTTTACGTACCGATGGAGGTGGAGAATACAGGAATGTGGATTTGTTTTGTAAAAAGACTGGTGTCAGAAGACAAATTACTGAAGCAGGGAATCCTGCCTCGAATGGCAAAGCGGAGCGCATGAACAGGACGATCTTCAACATGATCCGTTGCATGATTTTTGGATCTGGTGTCCCTCTCACGTTTTGGTCAGAAGCAACGGAATACGCCAGCTATATTCTAAATCACAGCCCAACGCGTGCAAATGTACGGAAGATGTCTCCGATTGAAGTCCTTACGAAGAAAAAGGCAAACATATCTGACATAGTGATTTTCGGTTCGCCATGCATGGTTTGGCGAGATGCCAGAAACAAGTCACTAGGAAAGCACGCGGAAAAGGCTCTAATACTTGGAAAGAGCGATGAAACTAAAGGTTACAAGGTGCTGCTCTTGAAGGACAGGGTTGTGACGACTACGAGACATGTTTATCACGTGGAGACCTTAGGAGAGAAGGAGAATGAAAAGTTGTTACGTATGGTTAATGACGATGTGGAGATAAGTCACGACAACAGTGGAGAAAATTCACTTTCGAAGGAGAATACAACAAAAAATCGCGACAAGAAATACAAACAAACGCTACCGCCAAGAAAGTCGGTGAGAAAAATAAAGAAGACGCAGAGATTGATTGAGTACGAAGAGGATGAAAAACAGCGCAGGGAAATTGAAGATGAAGTTTCGAATGATGAAGAAGTAAATGGAGTAAACGAAGAAAATTCGTTTTTTTGCTTTTGCGGTGTGTAACGTCGACAATCCGGACAGTGGGAAAATCGCTGGAACGCCGGACCCCAAAAGTTACTTTGAAGCCCATAAGGGGGGGGCAATCTGAGAAGTGGGCAGTCGCCGAGAAGACAGAATTAAAAGCCCTAGAAGACTTGAAGACATGGGAAGTGATGAAACGAAAAGATGGGATAAAAACTTTACCCACCAAATGGGTTTACAAGACGAAACTCAAGAATGATGGCACTGTTGAAAGATACAAGGCTCGCTTAGTGGCACGTGGAGACAAACAGGTGTATGGCGAAAATTATTTTTTTACTTTCTCGACGGTTATGGAGATAAATAATATGAAAGCCATATTAATACTGTCGATTGTGTGGAATGTGCCGGCAAGGCATGGGGATGTCCCGAGCGCCTACCCGAAGGCAAGTACTGAACAAGATTACGACATTTATCTACAAGTACCTCAAGGCATGGAAATTTCGAATGACACACTGGAAAAGTTGGGAGCTACAAATGCTAAAGAGCTAATGCTCAAACTGAAGCGAAATCTTTACGGCCTTAAACAGGCAGGACGTTTATGGTACGAGCTATTGTGCGACACTTTGGTGAAGATGAATTTCTCTCAGTGTTTAACGGACACATGTATTTTTGTGAAGATTGATGAAAAAGGCACGATTGTGGTTGGAGTTTACGTTGATGACTTATTGGTAACAGCTACGAAGACTAATTTAGTGGATGACTTTTTCGAAAAAATGCAAGTTTTGGAACTAAAAGATTTGGGCAATGTGGAGAAATTTCTCGGTATGCGAATTACGGGTGACCCAACGAACGGATATACCATTGATCAGGAGAGCACCATCGTGGAGATGCTGGACAAGCATGGTTTGAAGGAGGCGAATGTGGTAAAAACGCCCATATCAAGTTTGGAAGAATATGAAGAACTGAATGAAAAATTACCGATTGATTCTCGTGGAAAAGGGCCCACGGTGAAAGATTTTCAGTCCCTTGTGGGGAGTTTGTTATGGATATCACGAATTTCTCGCCCGGATATATCGTTTGCGGTGCACCGTGCCACAAGGCACACGCATGCACCAAGTCTGAGCGATTTCAAGATTGCAAAACGAATTGCAAGATATTTGAAGGGCACCAAGGCTTTGAAATTACATTTACGTGGAGATGGAGAGATGAAACTACCTTTGCGAATTGTTAGTTATAGCGACGCTGACTACGCCGCTGATCGTGTGGACAGGAAAAGCATCAGTGCAAATGTAATTTTTGTGTGTGGAATTATTGCGGGATGGAGCTGTAAGAAACAAGGATCTGTTGCTCTGTCGACTGCGGAGGCGGAATTTGTTGCAGCCGCCGCAGGTGGAAAAGAGGCACTTGGTTTGAAGGAGCTTTTCGAGGAATTAGGTGTGAAGACGAAGACGCCAATCGTGCTGAAGATTGACAATCAAGCCGCGATTAAACAGCTTAAGAATGAGGCGAGCGCGGCGAGTGCGAAACACATTGACGTAAAATTGAAATTCTTGAAGGACTTTACGAAACGTGAAATTGTGGAGGCTGAGCATGTACCAAGCGCGAGTATGGTAGCAGATCTGCTTACGAAAACTTTACATGCACCGAGGATTCAAGAATTGTGCGAACAGATCGGATTAAAATGATGTTTTATTACGGTTATGGCGATGATGCGCTACTGATGAACCTATGGTCTTTACATTTACGTTGATGTGGATTGCACACGAAGCCCCGGTACTCTCGGAAGGAGTGTTGGAATTTTGGATGATGTTACATGAAATGAAAACTGACGTTAAATTCCTGCTATCGAGATTATCGTGGTTTCTATGCATATTGTGAATTTTAGGTTAAGTGGAATTTTAGCTAAAAACACACTTAAAATTTACATAATATATACTTTCATTTTTGTCGAGTAAACAGAACGTCTAGCATACGCGTCCTGAACACTTCCCCGCGTCCGACACTTACCGGCCGGACATTTCGAGTGAAAAGAACACGCACAACATACGCAGATAGCCTATACTAACCGATAGGACGATACATTGTGGCAAACAAGGTCATAAACGCATTAACTGGTGTTTATTACTGTTACGTTTAGCTACAAGTGATTACGTGGACATCTACATTTGCCAACACACAGACGTAAAGCTCAGGAGCGTTGCGAAGGGTGCCGAGTGAAGCTTTAAGCAGGTGGTGATTATACTGCAACGCCGCTATAAGTAGCACATTAGGAGTAGATATCAAGTAGGCACAGCTCTTGATTTTTTTTTCACCACTTTGTCTTACATTTGCTATTACCTTAGTACTCCGGAGTAGTAGTTAGTAAATTGTAGTCTATTTAGTCTTAATTACTACTCCCTCCGTCCCAAAGTTATTGTCGGATTGTCATTTGATTTAATTATAACAATCCGACAATAACTTTGGGACGGAGGGAGTATTAGCTACGATAAATGTGGGAACTGCTTGTGTGATATTCTCAGTACTCGTCGTCGTCCACCCTGTAGCTGCGGTCTGACGCACGTTGAGATTGCCACCAGTATCTAATAAACACTCCAAACATATCTGGAGCTGCATGCCTTGTATCCGTAAGTCTGTTATTCTCTTCTCGAATTCTGCCACTGCCCTAATTTGCTCCATCGCCCTCGACCATATGAACTCCGTGAATTTGTATGGATTCCAGCTTTCCTGTTGGAACACCACTAAGTTGCACACCCTCCATATCCATGCTAACCCAATTGAGCAAATTGCTCACCACAACCGTGGAACTTGTTTCAGACAGCCCTCAGCTTGCATATCACACCTTTCAGTAATTCGCATCTTGAGTTTTGGAGATACTGGCGGCGCTCTCCGTTGGGCTATGGTCTGCTTGAATAAAAGGACCTTGTCCAACGGAGCAACCCATCCATGCCAATAACTTATAAGCCGGGTCCAAAAGGATAGGGCCCGCTTACATCCCCACACAATATGTGTGACCCCTTTCCCCTCTGCCATACACTCCTTATCGAGGCGGCAGGCGTTATCGACCTCGTAACCTGGGTAGTAAACATTCAGCTGGTGAGTTGCCACTCGATACACAACCCATGTCTGATAATCTGTTAGCATGTTGCCATGACACCATAACTCTTGTATTGATTGATCTTGAGCTTCACGACCCATGTCTCCCGCTCATTTTTCTTATTCTAGCTCTCCAAAACTCCATTCAGTGACTCAGAAATATACTTGTAATACAAATGTCTGAATGATCTCCGTAACCAGTGTTGCATGGTCCTTGATCTAGTGTGTTCTTGTGATTTTCACGGATAACTGTGCACCCGCGGGTTTGCCTTAAAACTTATGTACTTGACGCCATCCATGCCCTTGTCTTTCACTAGTCCTTGACCTCGTAAAGATTCCACGGTCCAGAGAAAGCCATCCGGTAGTTGAACGCATCTCCACTCTTCTCCCGTAATTACATCCTGTCCTTGGATCCGACCACTACCACTTGTGGTCCAACATACTTGTCGCAGCTTGACTGGGCACGCTATCATTTGTAATGGGGGATCTTGACCAATGTTTTGACCTACGCATACACTTGGTGAACAGAGATCCAACGGCACTAACCATCGAAGCACTTCAGCCTTGCTGTGTCCACCGTTTTCCGTCATACGCGCCGTCCAAAAAAAGGTATTCAACCCGGTGCGGCGGATTCGCATCTCACGGATTAGAACCTTCGCAATTTTATCGTACTTTCGAAAGGGAACAGTTGTCTGTGACGCTTCCAATATCCAAGGGTTATTCCACCACAGAAAAGTCCCCCAGAATGCTTGGATCTCTCCGGCATAGCACTGTGCCGCGGTGGTTCATCTCCACTCATGGTAATGGTTACTGTGTCACCATCTCGAATTGCTGTCGTAGGAAACATTTCTGTTCTTTGTATATGTGTTAGTTCCTGCGGTAAATATGTCTTTACGTACCTTTGTATTTTATCATCTTCCTCTTGCTCCGGCCCTAAATATTGAGATAACGTACGTAAGTTTAGTCCATACACATTTCCCTCGAGTACCGCCCTTATGTCGAATTGTCTGGTTGCCGGAGAGAGGAACGCTCCGGCTCCTGCGTATCGAAAAAAAATCACTGTATATTCGCCACGCTAGTGAATACCGGTTTGCTGACTCAATCATACAACATGCTGCTTCTTTCACAAATTAAATGTGGATAGCCAGTAGTACGGAGATCAAACCCAAGCCGCCGGCATGTTTGGTGGCATACACTAAGGTTGGCGACATCTTGTGTTTAATCGGTCCTTCATCTCTTGTTGGATTCCATATGAAACGCTTTTGGAAATCTATGAGTTTCCTTATTACCCGCGGATCCGGAGAGAAAACCTTCGCTGTGAACAAAATTACAGGTAAGGCCACAGCATTAAATAGTTGTACCCTCTCGAGCACCGAAGTGCCACATTTTGCTGCAGTGATTAGTCGTCGCTGTATCGCCCTTAACCGATGTACCCAGTTACGTTCACTGAGGTTACCGGCACTGATCTCGTAGCCCAGATATCGCGTCGTCTGGTTATCCTGTAAGACTGGTATCCCCCGCCACGATGTTAAAGGCGCCACCTTGTTTAAGAAAATATGGACACATTTCTTCTGTTGCACCCGTAACCCCGAATGTTCTCCAAATACCTTCACTACTTGCAATGATGTACCCACTTGTCCCGCTTTTATCAGAAAGATTGTAGAGTCGTCTATGTGGTGGAGCCGATTTCCAAATCCATGACCGAAGTCGTGGGTGGAATCCGGATACCCACTGGCCCGGACAACCAACTATCGGAGGGGGTACTCCGTCGATCCTGATCAGCATCGGAATCAGATGAATCACCACTGTGATGACTGATCTGATCCTCCCGGTCATCTGGCCGGTCTTCATGCTCGTCAGGATCTATGTTTAACTTCATCTCACCTTGTGTACCCGTCGATCGGGGCTGATTACACTCACTTAGGGGGACTCGGTGACGAAAAGGATGATCTTGATCAGGTCGGAGGGTTTGACCTTCTCGAGACGGGGGGTGTCCTCGGGTGGAAATCTTCACCGGAGAACGGGTTGGGGTCGACACTTATTCAGTATCTAGGCACTGATCAGGAAAGTTCGTCTGATCAGGCCAACCAATGAGAGAGAGATATAACGAAACCAAGAAAACGCGATCAATCCACGATCTTCCACAGTAATCCACAAACGTTATCTCCACAAAACCTTTACCAATATTATTAACGTGTTCTAAACACGTGCGCGTTGAGGGTGAGGTTCGATCACCTAAAACAAACCCGTCGGGGGTCTTCCGGTAAGCCAAAATGCGTCTAAGCGCGTCTTAGCCGGGAAACACATGAGCAAGAGGGGACTAATCAACCCTGTGCTCCCAATGACCGCACACGTGGCGGAGCGACTCTTTGCTTTAGGGGGAAAATCTAAAACTGTTATTATATATGCAATGTCCTATACCTGTGTACCATACCTCAACTCATGCCTGACCTTTACTTCGAACCTATTTACTTCGTCGCACGGTTGCGTAACACCCTCTTGCCCATCCTGGCTGCACCTTCAAGCTGACCTGTACCGACTCTGCCCTGATCACGACCCGACTTTTCAGAAGATCTTCAACCCATCCTGATCTTCAACAACCGACCTTGAAACCACTTGAGACCTGCTCTTCAGCACCCGTCCACTTCATATATAGTCCGACCAAACCGAAAACTTACTTGCCCTTGCATATCAACGCTGATCAGAGGCTGATCGGCCCTGATCACGATCGCCAGAGTGATCGACCAAGTGATCAGGTGGTGATCAGGCTGATCAGCCCTTGATCACCTCGGGAACGCTCTGGGTCATCATCATCACGACTCAATTCGTCTTCCAAACCACACTTCCGATCTTTATACCCCGTCAGGACAACCATACAGCATCGATCTCGGCTGATCAGGCCTTGCCACGTCATCTTCGGACCAACCAAAAGTTCACATCACTCACACAACCTGTCAATCCACATGCCCGATCTTCATTCCTCATCTGATCTTCATTCTTCGAGCATGACAGGCCGATCAGGCCGTAACTTCGTATCATAGCCAACTTCAACCACTATACCATTCAGAGATCGGCTGGTCACCTGCCCTTGGTACGTCACGTCAACGGTCACTATTTCTTATTACATCCACGAGAACTCCACTCAGTGACTGTGATAACGATCGTGATCGTGATCTCCATCATTCCGCCAGTGCCTGGGACTGGGCTTAACGACCATACTTGTCTGAGTTCTCCACGTCGTAAATATCCGTTGGCCACCACCTTTTCTTCTTAATCATGATCGACCTTTTCCCACCCATCAACCGTCATATGTTGATGGGTGTTCTATCGTCACCAATCAACGGCCATGTGTGGTCCACTTCAGTCCCAATATTTTTCGATCGCTTCACCACAGCCGCCCCTGAGACTAACTGTAGCCGCACAACGACTGCAGTTCGACTCACTCACTTTTGAACTTCCTCTCTGGTGATCACCATGGCCGACGCAAGCCAATCTCCTCTTCCCTCTTCGTCTTCTTTGGCTGCCCGCCCGATCGCTTCTTCATCCTCCGTCTCCAGCTCGGCTACTCCTGCGATCACCCCGATCACGACTTCTACGCCGATCACGACCAGCCTCATCCGTCCGACAACTGCTCTCGCTTCGTATCGACCGTCTTGGAGTCTTCCTGCTCGACCTCCGTCAGATCGCCCTCTCCGTTCCTTGGAGCAGCTCACTCGCCTGATAGATGGATCGGGCCCATTCACGTTGGGGCCCATGGAGGCTTGTCGGCTACGGTCGGAACTCCGAAGTGCAATTCCCGAGTTGGTTTCTCTGTACGATACCAACCGGGCACTTACGGCTGCTTTATCCGATCGTCGGATCGCGGCTGATACCTCGGCACGTGATTCCGCTGATCTGGCTGCCCAGCTGTCGGCTCTCCGGCTAGATCATGACCGGCTTGGCAAAGATCATGACCGGCTTGACCAAGACCTGCGGGACCTGACTGATCGCTTTCAGGGTGTGACGATGGAGCGTGATCAGTTGTCGGCTGACCTCGCTGCTCTGCGACTTTCTAAGCCTTCGGACACCGTCGCCTCCTTACAGTCGCTGATCGACTCGATGGCTATCACCATCCGTGATCAGGGTACGTTCATCTCATTCACTTCTTCTGTAATCCGTATTTGACTCTCCATGTTTATTTCCAGATGAACGTATTGAGGCAATGAAGAGTTCGATGGTCGAGATGGTAGATCATCTGCAACGCATCGATGATCACCGTCTCGACCGTGATCAGCTGCTGCGTGACAAGATCCGCACTGCCGAGGACGTAGAGCGTCGGGAGATCGAGGCTCGCTATTCGGATGAACAGGTCCAGCTCTTGGCCAAACAACTTTCTGATTCTCGCATCGGCCGTACCGATATACAGAAGAGGTTGTGCGAGAGTCGGAAAGTGCTGAAGACTGCCGGCACGGACTTAATCTTGCTCGGGTTAAACTTGAAACCCTAGAGCTCGATGATCGTGCCTGGCTTCAACATAACGCTGACCTGAAAAATCTCGCGGTGCAGACCATGGATAGGTGGACCAAACCAGACACCGGTTCAGGGTCAGTTCGGACGGCCTTGCAGCGGCTTCCTGGGTTGATCAGCTCGTTTACTCCATCTGGCACACCGCCACAGTCGCCAGCGTTTGCCCCGCCTTCGCCCGCGTCCTCGGTCGCTTCTTTGCCCGTTCGTAGTGCTGATCAGCCCGTGATCAGTACTTCAAAAGCTCCTGCGTCATTTCAATCTCGTTCACCGGCGACTCCAAGATCAGCGCCTTCGGCCTCGAGTTCTGGGAAGCGTAAGCAGACCAGCTCGTCGAAGCAAAAGATGAGTCCCGCCAAGCGATCACGTCTTGTGATCGAATCGGATGACGAATCAACCGATCTGGACGAGAGGACGTTGTCTGTTCTGGCTCGATCGCGCAGCACTGATCGCCGTACGCAAGCACCAAGTTATTCGGGCGTGAATTCGCTGGCCCAGGCCGTTACTTTGCTGGAGTCAGATGACGACGATGACGATGATCTCGAGGAGGAACAATCGGCTCAAGCTGATCCTGACATTCCTCCGACGGCCACTGGGGCAGCGATCGCCCCGCCACCCAATTTTACGGGCGTCTTCATCCCCGCGGATCGATCGTCGATCGGAGAAAACGACTACAGCTACGATCCGAACCAACCGTTCATGGATCTGTATGTCGTTATGCAGGGGAAGCCGACTACCGCTCACATGGCCACACGAAAACCTTGGAGTGGTGATCAGGTCTGGGATCTGACGCCTCGGGTTCTCGAAGTGCGGCAGAAAAGCGTCCCTCGCTTGTGGTCCCGCCCGCCAGGCTGGATCTTTCCGATCAGATCGCCGGCACCCAAGGACAAGCAGTGGCAACCAAGGTTGCTGACCAGAGGTGCTATCGAACTTATGATCGATTCAGCACCTTGGGATGTCCTCCTGACAACCATGCCCGGGCTGACGTTTCCTGATCGTCCTTGGTTTGTCGAGCTACAGGGACGCCTGGCTTTATATTACCAGGAGCACGTGCAAGCGATATGGGAGGCGACTCACCATTTCCCGATCAAGACGGCGATGCGCAAGGACGCGTGGATCGAGCATTACTATCATGCTCGCAAGCGTCGACGTACCAGAGCCGGGGCTGCTTGGGCCACGATCTGCGATTATGTCGTTGACGGAATCCTGCACGGCGAGTGTGATCTGGACGTGTTCCTGTTCCCTGGCGTCCTGCATTTAACTGTTCGTCGAGCGGGATCGCGAGGACTCAAGGCTGACGGCGGGGATTGTTATCCCGGTTATGGGCACATAACTCCAGTCGCCACACTGCGTGATTGCTTGCTCTGGACCGATCAGCATGAGCCTTGGCGAAACCAGTTCCGATCGAGTCCCATGGATCATCCAGGGTACAAGGTTTCTCGCCTGCGCACTAAATATGGCCCGTGATCGTCGTGATAACCAACCTTTATTTCGTTTTCCATAATCACTTAATATATCACGACATTTCTTGATGATCTTCTCGTTCCACTTTCGTATATCTTGTTCATGTCTCATTGTCACTTCCATCTTGTAGGTCGATCACTCTCATGCGTACAGGTATAATTCTTGAGTAATATATATATGTATATGCATCCGTTTCTTCCAAACCAGTCCAACCGCCCTGATCTCCACTTGCCCGATCATCATATTTGCTGATCAGTCACAATGTGTCAACCCAGGCTATTGAGATTCCTGGCTACCCTCTTCGTGGGTTTGCATCACTTCAAATCGATTCCTTCTCACCCGATCACGTTCGAATTCCCTCAGTAACGCTCCACAGTTCAGATCACGATATCTATCCACTCGGGATCGTCATAACCCTTCCAACGAACCAAATATTCACGGTGGGTCCGGCCAAAACGGGTCTTCTTGCCTGATCGGGTATCCAAGACCTTCTCCACCTCGAATTCGTTCGGGTCCAACGCTCTTTCCCAACTATCTTCGGGTAAGAGAGCCTCGTCAAAATCAAACCTTGGCTGATCATCCCATGACAGCCTAGTTTTAGGCCGATCAGGGTATTCTCGGACCAGTTTCAACTTTGACAAGTGAACAATCGGGAAAATTCCATAATCAGTACCCGCGGTAATCAGCCGAGCGGCATGATCACCGATTAGTTCGGCTACACGGAACGGTCCATGCCACAAATGTGCTAACTTCTTGGCATACCCTTCTTTCACGCGATCCAAGTAAAGCCAAACTCTTGATCCTGGCCCGATATTATGCGAATCGGCCTGATCATTGTTCCGATCAGCTCTTTCTTGGATAGCCCTTCGTAATCGTTCGTTGACTTGTTCCCGCGCATGTTGGTAGTGACGTTGGAGTCCCATACGCCATCGACGAGCTTCGCGATCTCGACCTCGTGTGCAACCGACAGGGATCACCGACTCGATGGTAGATCGGGGGTCCCAACCATATGCCAGATAGAATGGGGTATCTCCCCTGATCCGATCAAAAGAGGAATTCAATGCAAACACCAGTCTCTCCGCATATTCATCCCAATCTTGTTGCGCGGAGTCTGCGACATACATCTTGATGGCCCTGGTCAACGTTTGTACCATCCGCTCGGCTTTACCATTCGCCTGTGGACGGTACGCCATGGTCGCGCTCTGTTTCTGGCCAAGCATCTGATTAAAAGATCGGAACACCTCGGCCATAAAACCTGGTTCACGATCATGCCTGATCACTTCACTGGCTCCAAACCGTCGAAACACACATTCTTCGTAACTGCAAGCGACTTGTTGAGCCGTTCGTGTGGATCCCGCCTTCGCGATCACCAATCCCGTGAACAGATCAGTCCAGATCAGCAACTCGGTATTGCCCTTGAACGATTTTGGGAGGGACGGTATATGATCCATCGCGATCACTTGGAAAGGGTAGGTCGCCTGGATATTTCCAGGTGATCTTCCCCGGATATTTGGCATACCTTTTCCAGTTTCGCAATCCGTACATGTTCCAACAAACTTTTGTATACTCCGATATAATCCTCTCCAATGGAAATGTTTACGGATCCTGTGGTACGTTCGTCCTACGCCCTGGTGGCCACCCTCCAAACTAACGTGATAATGGTGTAAGATATCAGCTTGTAAAGTCTCCGGGATCACGAGTCTGGCCGATCGGTCCAAATCCGCATCGGCCTGATCAGCTTGTACATAGTAAAACAATAGATCATTTTCGTCGATCTCGTAGTTAGACGCGATCTTGGCACAATCCTTTGCCTCACTCTGGCTCAGCTTCTCCAGATCACCCTTTAGAAACGCCTTCAAGTCACAGATCCATTTTTCCTCGTCTTGGGCCTTGAGGATTCTTCCGATCCGCATCTCTTGTACTATTTTCTCTGTCAGGCTTTCGCGAGAGGGTGATCTGTTGGGTGGTGATCTGGTTCGTGATCTCGTCGTGATCAAGATCTGGGCTGCTTCCTTATCATTTTCCACACGGATCAACTCCGGCAGCCTATTGATCTCCACCAGTTCTTCAAACAGCGCTTGATCAGTGATTATCGATCCGGCCTGATCACGCATAGCCATAGTTGCTAAGTGATCTGCACTTCGATTCCAATCACGTTTCACATGCAAAAGATCATGTCTTGGCCACCCACGTAAAGCTTTCATAACGCGATCATTCAGTAGTTTCAAACGCGGCGCCTTACAGTCGATCTCTCCAGTGATCTGCCGAATCACCAGGTTTGAATCTCCACATATAGTTACTCTTCCAATCTTTTGCTCTTGCAAGAGATCCAAACCTAGCAGCAGACCACGATATTCAGCCTCATTGACCGTGATACCTGGAGTATAATCTGAACCGGCTGATATAACAGTCCACTCTGGCAGTTTCCATAACAACGCGCTATACGCCCCTACACCTTTCTTCACACTCGCTGATCCGTCGAAACTTACGACGATCAGATCTTCCTCCGAGCCGACGATCGTTGGGGGTATAGTGATCGATTCACGTGGTTGCTTCCGAGGAGCGACCTCGATCAGGGCTTCATCGACTTCTGATCGGGGCGTGATGCTGGCTGCCAGCGTCCCAAGAATTTCTTTTTCGCCCTTGGTGCACTTAATGATCTCCAAAGTCCACTGAGATAACACCGCTGCCCATCGCCCCAGTCTTCCGTCTAAACCACTCGCGGATAGTAACCACGCCAGACTAGATCGCTTGGATAATACCTTAAATTATCTAGTTACCAGCATAGAATAGCAAACATCCAACACACGTAATAACGCTAGCACTTCCTTATCCACAATGCCATAGTTAACTTCATTCGGTTTCAATGTTCGGCTTGTGAACGTCACCGGGCAATAAACTCCATCGTGTTCTTGGACCAGTGCGGCCGATATGGCCCATTTACTGGCATATAAGATCACCACGGGAATCTTCTCCGGATCGAAGTGTTTCAGTATCGGCGTCGAGATCATCTTCGCCTTTAGCATACTGAAGGCTACCATAGCGCGATTCATGTGATCTTCCGACCCTGACACAGTTCGATCAGTTGGTGATCCAATCTTGAGATCCGTTTCAATAGCTTCAACCTCGTGATCAGTCTCAATTGGTGATCCTCCCATCCGATCACGTTCTCTCAGGCCATGATAATCGACTTCCTTCAATTCATAAAGTATAGCGGCGTAGATCGAGAAGTCCTCGATAAATCTGCTATAATAATTCAGTGATCCGAGGAAGGATTGCATGGCCTTCAACGATCGGGGGAAAGGTAAGTTGCTGAGAGCGGCTAGGTCCTTCGGATTTGCTTCCAAACCTTGGATCGATACGTTATGGCCGAGGTAAGCGACCTTGGGTTGACCCCAGAAACTCTTGACCACACTGATCGACAAATTCCAGCGCTCGCAGGTGTCTAGGAGTCGTTCGACCTTATCGCACAGCATATCCCAGGATGTGGCCGTGACCAAGATGTCATCTATATATGATCGCCTTCCCAATACCGATCGGCTCTGATCTTGGTCTGGCTCACCTTCCGTAAACACATCATGTAGATCAGTGGCATCCCGATCAGCACTGATCTGGAAATACCCATAGAGAGCATTGTCGATCAGCCTCTGGTAGATCTGTGGGGCGTTCTTTAATCCAAACGGCATCCGATTCCATTCAAAAAGTCCAAAAGGTGTAACGAAGGCCGAGATCTCGCGAGCGCGATCAGTCATCGAAACCACCCAGAAACCACTAGCCATATCCAGCGAACAAAACCATAAAACTTTATCCAGATCTTCTAATAAGTCATTGATCAGGGGCATCGGGTAGACCATCAACTTCGTGAGGCGATTCACCATTCTGTAGTCGATACATAATCGAATATCAACCCCATTCTTCTTAATCACGATCACGATCGGTGATGCCCACTGCGATGTTGATGGTCGGATGATCTTTGTACTCAGTAAACCCTTGATCAAATCGGATAACTTTTCCCGGTATTGAGGTGCAACTTTACGACAACGCTGAGCGATCGGCCTCGCATTTCCCACGTCTATATCACAAACAGCTCCGAATGCGACTGGGGGTAGGGCGTTACCTTTCCCCATCAGTAAGTGACGCCTCTTCCAGATGATCTTCTTTAGCTGATCGATCTGCTCGGGAGTGTTCACTTCGGGATCACCGACCTGTAGATCTTCCATGGTGACTTCTGGCATATTGGGCGATACTTCCGGTAACACGGCCATCTGCTTCTCGATACCTTCAATATACTGATCGCCACCTTCGTGTATACACACTTGCTCGTCCACCTGATCTACCTTTTTCTGATCGGCATCATCTTAAATCGCCCCTTGTACGTCACTCGACTGATGGTTTACTTCGGATTCACCCTCCTCTGTAATGAATTCAGCTGGTTCATCCTCCTTTTCTTCCTCATGATCGTGCTTGAACTCTTCACTGTCCTTTCCGCTGGCTGGGTCCGTTGTTTTCGGTGAGCCGGGCCTAATTATACTCAATATCTGTGGACCTTCTTTGACCCGGCCTTCCCCTGTCGCTTCGATCGATGGCCTCCTGATCAGCAGCTTGGTCGGCGTAGAATACTCCGGCTTCTCGACCATAGGTGAGGTATCTTCATCCACTATGTCTTCGTCACTGATCATCTGATCATGTCCGTGGTGGCTTGATAAGCCAGATTCTGCCACTCGATGTATCTTCGTGATCCCACTGAAACATATCCGATCTGTCGGGGTACTTTCCCTTCAGGTAACCACATCCCTAAGATCATGTCTTCGTGGATGATCAACGGCTGATCGGATATATTTGTGACTCTGATGTAGCTTGATCGGCCGATACCTTTAACGAACGTTGGTACCCAACGTTCGCCACGGGTCAGCCACAATTTCTGTTGCCGATCACTCGGCCGAATCATGACATCGACTGATCGGGACACCCCAATGTTCTCGTACTGACCCATCTTTAACATCCGTACATGAGTACCATATAAAGGTCGTCGGCCAGATAACTGAATCTGCACTTCATCCGGAAGAGTCAGGGTTCCATGAGATAGGTCAAGTCGTATACCGGCTGGTACCATAAAATCCATCCCCAATATCGCGTCCTGACCGGCTAGCCGGCCAACCCAAGCGTTAAAATAGTAGACTAGGGATCCTGCCAGGGTGATCTTCACACGTGATCGTCCTTCCGTCATATATGAACTCTCGCCAATCCCAACACATTCTTGCCTCTGGGTACTGTCTATACGATATCCCACCTTACGAGCAAAGGCGGAGTCGATAATCGAGACTTCTGCCCCAGAGTCAAATAAAATAGTGGCTTTTTCATTGTTGATCTTTCCATTAGCTTTCGCCTGTTTAAACCACTTGTCGGGAGAGTGATACTTCCAGTATCCTCGGGATTCACCTGGCAGTAGATCCAACTCCATGATCACATCCGATCGGGAATATTCATCCACTTTGAGACTGTAGATCGGGCACCGATCGATGCAATTTGAATTAGAACATGTATTGTCGGTTATCTTCTTTTCCTCAAACTTATCTCCGCTACCGACATATGCATAAATGCAGAACGTAGATCGCTCGGCTCGAACCAGATTCCAACCTGGCGAGCGATCTAGTTTAACATCTTCTCAACATCTGGTGGGAGCATACCAGCATGTTTAGTCGGCACATACCACTTACGCATCAGATTAAAGAATTCTTCGATAGGGCAGGCGCCGGCGTCATGAAGCTTCCCACAGGTCTTGCACACGAAAAAACAGTGATCAGAAGAGTGACCTTTACGATCACATTTTCCACACGTAATTCTTTTCCAACAATCACGATCTCCATGTTTGGTCGACCCACAATGCACACATTTCTTACGAGATCGGTCCTGATCAGGTTGAATACCACCAGGTTTCTGTCCGTCCACACCATTAGTCGATGATCTCGGGCGATACATTGGTTCCGTCGTAAATACATGACGGTACTGTTCCTCGTCCGAACTCAGACTCGACTGGCCACTTTCTTCTTCAGAGCCTGAACTGTCTGATTCTTTCGCGATCATTCGAATCGCTCTGGCTGGTCGGGCTGCCGGTATCTTACCCTGATCAGGGTGTGGCTATGACCGGTAACGGTTCGATCCTACCTCGACCTTGGGTTGTCGACTCTTGGCCCGCTGCAGCGTCCTCAGAGTCAGTTCCAGTTGTTCTGAGTCCTTTATACGGAGCAGGGTTAGCTGATCAGCCAGATCGCGATATCCAGAGTCCCAATGAAGTGCTCGACATGTTCACGGGCTATGTCCGGGTGTCGAGGGTCCTTGATCGGCATTTTCGCGCGTAGACCAGCAACATTCAACCGATGTAAGTACTCGATCGGCGTCTCGTCGGATCTTTTCTTCATGTGGTAGTACTGTCTAGCGACAGACACCCCGAATTGCAATATTGTTCTTCAAACTCTTCACACAAACGAGGCCACTTCAGACGCACTTCTCGACTCAGCTGTTTAAGCCAGTTCTTGGCCGGGCCTTTCATTAGATCAGCGAAGATCAGGCATCTTTCAGCTTCCGGTGTCTTGTCCCTCAGAAAATCTGACTTAGTCCGGCTTAGCCAACCTCTGGCCTGATCGTCATCCATATCTTTTCCGGTGAAATCCTTCAATTCCGAGATCGCAGACATTCGTACTCGGGTGATCGTTCCTGATTCACTGTCAAATGCCTGCGCGGAGGCCATATTCGCTCTACGAGGCATTTCAATGTCCAGATCATCTGGATCGAAATGTTGACTGATCTCGCCTTCTGACTCCATATCCACATCACTCCGTGGGGGTGATCGGTGAAATCGGTCTTGGTGATCGGCCTGGCATATCGAACGAACAATTCCGGCTGATCGGACTGATTCCATCTCCACGTCCACGGGTCTCTTGACCGATTTCTCAGCGGACTGATTCATATTCGGTGCCGATCGCCATGGTTGTCCTTGTCCAGGTGTATACTGAGGCAATCCATATTGATCACCCGCAAATCGGTTCATCATTGTCGCGAACATGGCTTTTAATTGCTCTGGGACCTCCGGCATGTTGGTATGACCGGTATTGGAGGTCGGATTGGCCTGTGGCACTTCCTGAGCATCTTCAAAACTATCGTCCGAACCGACTCTACCAGGTTCAGGCTTTCTCTTCCTGTTCTGCGACTCGATCTTGGGGTCGATCTGCTGGAT
>MIQA02017151.1:0-11266 GCA_001887855.2 Sclerospora graminicola
ATTTCCAAATCCATGACCGAAGTCGTGGGTGGAATCCGGATACCCACTGGCCCGGACGACCAACTATCGGAGGGGGTACTCCGTCGATCCTGATCAGCATCGGAATCAGATGAATCACCACTGTGGTGACTGATCTGATCCTCCCGGTCATCTGGCCGGTCTTCATGCTCGTCAGGATCTATGTTTAACTTCATCTCACCTTGTGTACCCGTTGATCGGGGGTGGTTACACTCACTTAGGTGGACTCGGTGACGAAAACGATGATCTTGATCAGGTCGGAGGGTTTGACCTTCTCGAGACGGGGGGTGTCCTCGGGTGGAAATCTTCACCGGAGAACGGGTTGGGGTCGACACTTATTCAGTATCTAGGCACTGATCAGGAAAGTTCGTCTGATCAGGCCAGCCAATGAGAGAGAGATATAACGAAACCAAGAAAACGCGATCAATCCACGATCTTCCACAGTAATCCACAAACGTTATCTCCACAAAACCTTTACCAACAGTACTAACGTGTTCCAAACACGTGCGCGTTGAGGGTGAGGTTCGATCACCTAAAACAAACCCGTCGGGGGTCTTCCGGTAAGCCAAAATGCGTCTAAGCGCGTCTTAACCGGGAAATAGATGAGCAAGAGGGGACAAATCAACCCTGTGCTCCCAATGACCGCACACGTGGCGGAGCGACTCTTTGCTTTAGGGGGAAAATCTAAACCTGTTATTATATATGCAATGTCCTATACCTGTGTACCATACATCAACTCATGCCTGACCTTTACTTCGAACCTATTTACTTCGTCGCACAGTTGCGTAACACCCTCTTGCCCATCCTGACTGCACCTTCAAGCTGACCTGTACCGACTCTGCCCTGATCACGACC
Organism: Sclerospora graminicola; assembly: GCA_001887855.2. NCBI lineage: Eukaryota > Oomycota > Peronosporomycetes > Peronosporales > Peronosporaceae > Sclerospora > Sclerospora graminicola. The sequence goes on from MIQA02017151.1 coordinate 874, forward strand.
CGACTCTTCAAAAGATCTTCGACCCATCCTGATCTTCAACAAACGACCTTGAAAACACTTGAGACCTGCTCTTCAGCACTTGTTCACTTCGTATATAGTCCAACCAAACCGAGAACTTACTTGCCCTTGCATATCAACGCTGATCAGAGGCTGATCAGCCCTGATCACGATCGCCATAGTGATCGACCAAGTGATCAGGTGGTGATCAGGCTGATCAGCCCTTGATCACCTCGGGAATGCTCTGGGTCATCATCATCACGACTCAATTCATCGTCCAAAACACACTCCCGATCTTAATACCCCGTCAGGACCACCATACAACACCGATCTAGGCTGATCAGGCCTTGCCACGTCATCATCGGACCAACCAAAGGTTCTCATCCCTCGCACAACCTGTCACTCCACATGCCCGATCTTCCTTCCTCATCTGATCTTCATTGCTCGGGCATGACAGGCCGATCAGGCCATAACTTCGTATCATAGTCAGCTTCAACCACTATACCATTCAGAGATCGGCTGGTCACTTGCCCCTGATACGTCATGTCACCAGTCACTCTTTCTTATTTCATCCACGGGAACTCCACTTAGTGACTGTAATACCGATCGTGATCTCCATCATATCGCCAGTGCCTGGGACCGGGCTTAACGACCATACTTATACTTGGCTGATTTCTCCACGTCGTAAATATCCGTTGGCCACCACCTTTTCTTCTTAATCGTGATCAACCTTTTCCCACCCAACAACCGTCATATGTTGATGGGTGTTCTATCGTCACCAATCAACGGCCATGTGTGGTCCACTTCAGTCCCAATATTTTCCGATCGCTTCACCACAGCCGCCCCTGAGACTAACTGTAGCCGCACAACGACTGCAAGTCGACTCACTCACTTTTAAACTTCCTCTCTGGTGATCACCATGGCCGACGCAAGCCAATCTCCTCTTCCCTCTTCGTCTTCTTCGGCTGCTCGCCCGATCGCTTCTTCGCCCTCCGTCTCCAGCTCGGCTACCCCTACGATAGCCCCGATCACGACTTCTACGCCGATCACGACCAGCCTCATCCGTCCGACAACTGCTCTCGCTTCATATCGACCGTCTTGGAGTCTTCCTGCTCGACCTCCGTCAGACCGCCCTCTCCGTTCCATGGAGCAGCTCACTCGCCTGATAGATGGATCGGGCCCATTCACGTTGGGGCCCGTGGAGGCTTGTCGGCTACGATCGGAACTCCAAAGTGCAATTCCCGAGTTGGTTTCTCTGTACGATACCAACCGGGCACTTACGGCTGAGTTATCCGATCGTCGGATCGCAGCTGATACCTCGGCACGTGATTCCGCTCATCTGGCTGCCCAGCTGTCGGCTCTCCGGCTAGATCATGACCGGCTTGGCAAAGAACATGACCGGCTTGACCAAGACCTGCGGGACCTGACTGATCGCTTTCAGGGTGTGAAAATGGAGCGTGACCAGCTGTCGGCTGACCTCGCTGCTCTGCGACTTTCCAAGCCTTCGAACACCGTCGCCTCCTTACAGTCGCTGATCGACTCGATGGCTATCACCATCCATGATCAGGGTACGTTCATCTCATTCACTCCTTTTGTAATCCGTTTTTTGACTCTCCATGTTTATTTCCAGATGAACGTATTGAGGCAAGGAAGAGTTCGATGGTCGAGATGGTAGATCATCTGCAACGCATCGATGATCACCGTCTCGCCCGTGATCAGCTGCTGCGTGACAAGATCCGCACTGCCGAGGACGTAGAGCGTCGGGAGATCGAGGCTCGCTATTCGGATGAACAGGTCCAGCTCTTGGCCAAACAACTTTCTGATTCTAGCATCGGCCGTACCGATATACAGAAAAGGTTGTGCGAGAGTCGGAAAGTGGCTGAAGATTGCCGGCACGGACTTAATCTTGCTCGGGTTAAACTTGAAACCCTAGAGCTCGATGATCGTGCCTGGCTTCAACATAACGCCGACCTGAAAAATCTCGCGGTGCAGACCATGGATAGGTGGACCAAACCAGACACCGGTTCAGGGTCAGTTCGGACGGCCTTGCAGCGGCTTCCTGGGTTGATCAGCTCATTTACTCCATCTGGCACACCGCCACAGTCGCCAGCGTTTACCCCGCCTTCGCCCGCGTCCTCGGTCACTTCTTTGCCCGTTCGTAGTGCTGATCAGCCCGTGATCAGTACTTCAAAAGCTCCTGCGTCATCCCAATCTCGTTCACCGGCGACTCAAAGATCAGCGCCTTCGGCCTCGAGTTCTGGGAAGCGTAAGCAGACCAGCTCGTCGAAGCAAAAGATAAGTCCCGCCAAGCGATCACGTCTTGGGATCGAATCGGATGACGAATCAACCGATCTGGACGAGAGGACGTTGTCTGTTCTGGCTCGATCGCGCAGCACTGATCGCCGTACGCAAGCACCAAGTTATTGGGCGTGAATTCGCTGGCCCAGGCCGTTACTTTGCTGGAGTCAGATGACGACGATGACGATGATCTCGAGGAGGAACAATCGGCTCAAGCTGATCTTGACATTCCTCCGACGGCCACTGGGGCAGCGATCGCCCCGCCACCCAATTTTACGGGCGTCTTCATCCCCGCGGATCGATCGTCGATCGGAGAAAACGACTACAGCTACGATCCGAACCAACCGTTCATGGATCTGTATGTCGTTATGCAGGGGAAGCCGACTTCCGCTCACATGGCCACACGGAAACCTTGGAGTGGTGATCAGGTCTGGGATCTGACGCCTCGGGTTCTCGAAGTGCGGCAGAAAAGCGTCCCTCGCTTGTGGTCCCGCCCGCCAGGCTGGATCTTCCCGATCAGATCGCCGGCACCCAAGGACAAGCAGTGGCAACCAAGGTTGCTGACCAGAGGTGCTATCGAACTTATGATCGATTCAGCACCCTGGGATGTCCTCCTGACAACCATGCCCGGGCTGACGTTTCCTGATCGCCCTTGGTTTGTCGAGCTACAGGGACGCCTGGCTTTATATTACCAGGAACACGTGCAAGCGATATGGGAGGCGACTCACCATTTCCCGATCACGACGGAGATGCGCAAGGACGCGTGGATCGAGCATTACCATCATGCTCGCAAGCGTCGACGCACCAAAGCCGGGGCTGCTTGGGCCACGATCTGCGATTATATCGTCGACGGAATCCTGCACGGCGAGTGTGATCTGGACGTGTTCCTGTTCCCTGGCGTCCTGCATTTAACTGTCCGTCGAGCGGGATCGCGAGGACTCAAGGCTGACGGCGGGGATTGGTATCCCGGTTATGGACACATAACTCCGGTCGCCACACTGCGTGATTGCTTGCTCTGGACCGATCAACATGAACCTTGGCGAAACCAGTTCCGATCGAGTCCCATGGACCATCCAGGGTACAAGGTTTCTCGCCTGCGCACTAAATATGGCCCGTGATCGTCGTGATAACCAACTTTTATTCCATTCTCCATAATCACTTAATATATCACGACATCCCTTGATGATCTTCTCGTTCCACTTCCGTAAATCTTGTTCATGTCTCACTATCACTTCCATCTTGTATGTAGATCACTCTCATGCGTACAGGTATAATTCTTGAGTAATATATATATGTATATGCATCCGTTTCTTCCAAACCAGTCCAACCGCCCTGATCTCCACTTGCCCGATCATCATATTTGCTGATCAGTCACAATGTGTCAACCCAGGCTATTGAGATTCCTGGTTACCCTCTTCGTGGGTTTGCATCACTTCAAATCGATTCCTTCTCACCCGATCACGTTCGAATTCCCTCAGTAACGCTCCACAGTTCAGATCACGCTCATCTATCCACTCGGGATCACCATAACCCTTCCAACGAACCAAATATTCACGGTGGGTCCGGCCAAAACGGGTCTTCTTGCCTGATCGGGTATCCAAAACCTTCTCCACCTCGAATTCGTTCGGGTCCAACGCTCTTTCCCAACTATCTTCGGGCAAGAGAGCCTCGTCGAAATCAAACCTTGGCTGATCATCACATGACAGCCTGGTTTTAGGCCGATCAGGGTATTCTCGGACCAGTTTCAACTTCGACAAGTGAACAATCGGGAAAATTCCATAATCAGTACCCGCGGTGATCAGCCGAGCGGCATGATCACCGATTAGTTCGGCTACACGGAACGGTCCATGCCACAGATGTGCTAACTTCTTGGCATATCCTTCTTTCACACGATCCAAGTAAAGCCAAACCCTTGATCCCGGCTCGATATTATGCGAATCGGCCTGATCATTGTTCCGATCAGCTCTTTCTTGGATGGCCCTTCGCAATCGTTCGTTAACTTGTTCCCGCGCATGTTGGTAGTGACGTTGGAGTCCCATACGCCATCGACGAGCCTCGCGATCTCGACCTCGTGTGCAACCAACAGGGATCACCGACTCGATGGTAGATCGGGGGTCCCAACCATATGCCAGATAGAATGGGGTATCTCCCCTGATCCGATCAAAAGAGGAATTCAATGCAAACACCAGTCTCTCCGCATATTCATCCCAATCTTGTTGCGCGGAGTCTGCGACATACATCTTGATAGCCCTAGTCAACGTTTGTACCATCCGCTCGGCTTTACCATTCGCCTGTGGACGATACGCCATGGTCGCGCACTGTTTCTGGCCAAGCATCTGATTAAAAGATCGGAACACTTCGGCCATAAAACCTGGTTCACGATCATGCCTGATCACTTCACTGGCTCCAAACCGTCGAAAAACACATTCTTCATAACTGCAAGCGACTTGTTGAGCTGTTCGTGTAGATCCCGCCTTCGCGATCACCAAGCCCGTGAACAGATCAGTCCAGATCAGCAACTCGGTATTGCCTTTGAACGATTTTGGGAGGGACGGTATGTGATCCATCACGATCACTTGGAAAGGGTAGGTCGCCTGGATATTTCCAGGTGATCTCCCCCGGATATTTGGCATACCTTTTCCAGTTTCGCAATCCGTACATGTTCCAACAAACTTTTGTATACTTCGATATAATCCTCTCCAATGGAAATGTTTACGGATCCTGTGATACGTTCGTCCTACACCCCGGTGGCCACCCTCCAAACTAACATGATAATGGTGTAAGATATCAGCCTGTAAAGTCTCCGGGATCACGAGTCTGGCCGATCTGTCCAAATCCGCATCGGCCTGATCAGCTTGTACATAGTAAAACAATAGATCATTCTCGTCGATCTCGTAGTTAGACGCGATCTTGGCACAATCTTTTGCCTCACTCTGGCTCAGCTTCTCCAGATCACCCTTTAGAAACGCCTTCAAGTCACCGATCCATTTTTCCTCGTCTTGAGCCTTGAGAATTCTTTCGATCCGCATTTCTTGTACTATTTCCTCTGCCAGGCTTTCGCGAGAGGGTGGTCTGTTGGGTGGTGATCTGGTTCGTGATCTCGTCGTAATCAAGATCTGGGCTGCTTCCTTTTCATTTTCCACACGGATCAGCTCCGGCAGCCTATTGATCTCCACCAGTTCTTCCAACAGCGCTTGATCAGTGATTATCGATCCGGCCTGATCACGCATAGCCATAGTTGCTAAGTGATCTGCACTCCGATTCCAATCACGTTTCACATGCAAAAGATCATGTCTTGGCCACCCACGTAAAGCTTTCATAACGCGATCATTCAGCAGTTTCAAACGCGGCGCCTTACAGTCGATCTCTCCAGTGATCTGCCGAATCACCAGGTTTGAATCTCCACATATAATTACTCTTCCAATCTTTTGCTCTTGCAAAAGATCCAAACCTAGCAGCAGACCACGATATTCAGCCTCATTGACCGTGATACCTGGAGTATAATCTGAACCGGCCGATATAACAGTCCACTCTGGCAGCTTCCATAACAACGCGCTATACGCCCCTACACCTTTCTTCACACTCGCTGATCCGTCGAAACTTACAACGATCAGATCTTCCTCCGAGCCGACGATCGGTGGGGGTATAGTGATCGATTCACGGGGTTGCTTCCGAGGAGCGACCTCGATCAGGCTTCATCGACTTCTGATCGGGGCGTGATGCTGGCTGCCAGCGTCCCAAGAATTTCTTCCTCGCCCTTGGTGCACTTAATGATCTCCAAAGTCCACTGAGATAACACCGCTGCCCATCGCCCCAGTCTTCCGTCTAAACCATTCGCGGATAGTAACCACGCCAGACTAGATCGCTTGGATAATACCTTAATTGATCTAGTTACCAGCATAGAATAGCAAACGTCCAACACACGTAATAACGCTAGCACTTCCTTATCCACAATGCCATAGTTAACTTCATTCGGTTTCAATGTTCGGCTTGTGAACGTCACCGGACAACAAACTCCATCGTGATCTTGGACCAGTGCGGCCGATATTGCCCATTTACTGGCATATAAGATCACCACGGGAATCTTCTCCGGATCGAAGTGTTTCAGTATCGGCGTCGAGATCATCTTCGCCTTTAGCATACTGAAGGCTACCATAGCGCGATTCATGTGATCTTCCGACCCTGACACAGTTCGATCAGTTGGTGATCCAATCTCGAGATCCGTTTCAATAGATTCAACCTCGTGATCAGTCTCAATTGGTGATCCTCCCATCCGATCACGTTCTCTCAGGCCATGATAATCAACTTCCTTCAATTCATAAAGTATAGCGGCGTAGATCGAGAAGTCCTCGATAAATCTGCTATAATAATTCAGTGATCCGAGGAAGGATTGCATGGCCTTCAACGATCGGGGAAAAGGTAAGTTGCTGAGAGCGGCTAGATCTTTCGGATTTGCCTCCAAACCTTGGATCGATACGTTATGGCCGAGGTAAGCGACCTTGGGTTGACCCCAGAAACTCTTGACCACACTGATCGACAAATTCCAGCGCTCGCAGGTGTCCAGAAGTCGTTCGACCTTATCGCATAGCATATCCCAGGATGTTGCCGTGACCAAGATATCATCTATGTATGATCGCCTTCCCAACACTGATCGGCCCTGATCCTGGTCTGGCTCACTTCCGTAAACACATCATGTAGATCAGTGGCCTCCCGATCAGCACTGATCTGGAAATACCCATAGAGAGCATTGTCGATCAGCCTCTGATAGATCTGTGGGGCATTCTTTAATCCAAACGGCATCCGATTCCACTCAAAAAGTCCAAAAGGTGTAACGAAAGCCGAGATCTCGCGAGCGCGATCAGTCATCGAAACCACCCAGAAACCACTAGCCATATCCAACGAACAAACCATAAAACTTTATCCAGATCTTCTAATAAGTCATTGATCAGGGGCATCGGGTAGACCATCAACTTCGTGAGGCGATTCACCATTCTGTAGTCGATACACAATCGAATATCAACCCCATTCTTCTTAATCACAATCACAATCGGTGATGCCCACTGCGATGTTGATGGTCGGATGATCTTTGTACTCAGCAAACCCTTGATCAAATCGGATAACTTTTCCCGGTATTGAGGTGCAACTTTACGACAACGCTGAGCGATCGGCCTCGCATTTCCCACGTCTATATCACAAACAGCCCCGAACGCGGCTGGGGGTAGGGCGTTACCTTTCCCCATCAGTAAGTGACGCCTCTTCCAGATGATCTTCTTTAGCTGATCGATCTGCTCAGGAGTGTTCACTTCGGGATCACCGACCTGTAAATCTTCCATGGTGACTTCTGGCATATTCGGCGATACTTCCGGTAACACGGCCATCTGCTTCTCGATACCCTCAATATACTGATCGCCACCTTCGTGTATACACACTTGCTCGTCCACCTGATCTACCTTTTCCTGATCGGCATCATCTTGAATCGCCCCTTGTACGTCACTCGACCGATGGTTTACTTCGGGTTCACCCTCCTCTGCAATGAATTCAGCTGGTTCACCCTCCTTTTCTTCCTCATGATCGTGCCTGAACTCTTCACTGTCCTTTCCGCTAGCTGGGTCCGTTGTTTTCGGTGAGCCGGGCCTAATTATACTCAATATCTGTGGACCTTCTTTGACCCGGCCTTCCCCTGTCGCTTCGATCGATGGCCTCCTGATCAGCAGCTTGGTCGGCGTAGAATACTCCGGCTTCTCAACCATAGGTGAGGTATCTTCATCCGCTAAGTCTTCGTCACTGATCAGATCCGTGGTGGCCTGATAAGCCAGATTCTGCCACTCAATGTATCTTCGTGATCCCACTGAAACATAACCGATCTGTCGAGGTACTTTCCCTTCAGGTAACCACATCCCTAAGATCATGTCTTCGTGGATGATCAGCGGCTGATCGGATATATTCGTGACCCTGATATAACGTGATCGGCCGATACCTTTAACGAACGTTGGTACCCATCGTTCACCACGGGTCAGCCACATTTCTGTTGCCGATCACTCAACCGAATCATGACATCGACTGATCGGGACACCCCAATGTTCTCGTACTGACCCATTTTTAACATCCGTACATGAATACCATACAAAGGTCGTCGGCCCGATAACTGAATCTGCACTTCATCCGGCAGAGTCAGGGTCCCATGAGACAGGTCAAGTCGTATACCGGCTGGTACCATAAAATCCATCCCCAGTATCGCGTCTTGACCGGCTAACCGGCCAACCCAAGCGTTAAAATAGTAGACCAGGGATCCTGCCAGGGTGATCTTCACACGTGATCGTCCTTCCGTCATATATGAACTCTCGCCAATCCCAACACATTCTTGCCTCTGGGTACTGTCTATACGACATCCCACCTTACGAGCAAGGCGGAGTCGATGATCGAGACCTCCGCCCCAGAGTCAAATAAAATAGTGACTTTCTCATTGTTGACCTTTCCATTAGCTTTAGCCTGTTTAAACCACTTGTCGGGAGAGTGATACTTCCAGTATCCTCGGGATTCACCAGGCAATAGATCCAACTCCATGATCACATCCGATCGGGAATATTCATCCACTCTGAGACTGCAGATCGGACACCGATCGATGCAATTTGAATTAGAACATGTATTGTCGGTTATCTTCCTTCCCTCAAACTTATCTCCGCTACCGACATATGCATAAATGCAGAACATAGACCGCTCGGCTCGAACCAGATTCCAACCTGGCGAGAGATCTAGTTTAACATCTTCTCAACATCTGGTGGGAGCATACCAGCATGTTTAGTCGCACATACCACTTGCGCATCAGATTAAAGAATTCTTCGATAGGGCAGGCGCCGGCGTCATGAAGCTTCCCACAGGTCTTGCAAACGAAAAAACAGTGATCAGAAGGGTGACCTTTACGATCACATTTTCCACACGTAATTATTTTCCAACAATCACGATCTCCATGTTTGGTCGACCCACAATGCACACATTTCTTACGAGATCGGTCCTGATCAGGTTGAATACCACCCGGTTTCCGTCCGTCCACGCCATTAGTCGATGATCTCGGGCGATACATTGGTTCCGTCGTAAATACATGACGGTACTGTTCCTCGTCCGAACTCAGACTCGACTGGCCACTTTTCTTCTTCAGATCCTGAACTGTCTGATTCCTTCGCGATCATTCGAATTGCTCTGGCTGGTCGGGCTGCCGGTATCTTGCCCTGATCAGGGTGTGGCTTGGACCGGTACCGGTTCGATCCTACCTCGACCTTGGGCTGTCGACTCTTGGCCCGCTGCAGCGTCCTCAGAGTCAGTTCCAGTTGTTCTGAGTCCTTTATACGGAGAAGGGTTAGCTGATCAGCCAGATCGCGATTATCCAGAGTCCCAATGAAGTGTTCGACATGTTCACGGGCTATGTCCGGGTTTCGTGGGTCCTTGATCGGCATTTTCGCGCGTAGACCAGCAACATTCAACCGATGTAAGTACTCGATCGGCGTCTCGTCGGATCTTTTCTTCATGTGGTAGTACTGTCTAGCGACAGACACCCCCGAATTGCAATATTGTTCTTCAAACTCTTCACACAAGCGAGGCCACTTCAGACGCACTTCTCGACTTAGCTGTTTAAGCCAGTTCTTGGCCGGACCTTTCATTAGATCAGCGAAGATCAGGCATCTTTCAGCTTCCGGTGTCTTGTCCCTCAGAAAAGCTGACTTAGTCCGGCTTAACCAACCTCTGGCCTGATCGTCATCCATATCTTTTCCAGTGAAATCTTTCAATTCCGAGATCGCAGACATTCGTACTCGGGTGATCGTTCCTGATTCACTGTCAAATGCCTGCGCGGAGGCCATGTTCGCTCTACGAGGCATTTCAATGTCCAGATCATCTGGGTCGAAATGTTGACTGATCTCGCCTTCTGACTCCATGTCCACATCACTCCGTGGGGGTGATCGGTGAAATCGGTCTTGGTGATCGGCCTGGCATATCGAACGAACGATTCCGGCTGATCGGACTGATTCCATCTCCACGTCCACGGGTCTCTTGACCGATTTCTCAGCGGACTGATTCATATTCGGAGCCGATCGCCATGGTTGTC
>MIQA02017152.1:0-10634 GCA_001887855.2 Sclerospora graminicola
TGGGTGGAATCCGGATACCCACTGGCCCGGACGACCAACTATCGGAGGGGGTACTCCGTCGATCCTGATCAGCATCGGAATCAGATGAATCACCATTGTGGTGACTGATCTGATCCTCCCGGTCATCTGGCCGGTCTTCATGCTCGTCAGGATCTATGTTTAACTTCATCTCACCTTGTGTACCCGTCGATCGGGGCTGATTACACTCACTTAGGTGGACTCGGTGACGAAAAGGATGATCTTGATCAGGTCGGAGGGTTTGACCTTCTCGAGACGGGGGGTGTCCTCGGGTGGAAATCTTCACCGGAGAACGGGTTGGGGTCGACACTTATTCAGTATCTAGGCACTGATCAGGAAAGTTCGTCTGATCAGGCCAGCCAATGAGAGAGAGATATAACGAAACCAAGAAAATGCGATCAATCCACGATCTTCCACAGTAATCCACAAACGTTATCTCCACAAAACCTTTACCAATAGTATTAACGTGTTCCAAACACGTGCGCGTTGAGGGTGAGGTTAGATCACCTAAAACAAACCCGTCGGGGGTCTCCGGTAAGCCAAAATGCGCCAAAGCACGTCTTAACCGGGAAATAGATGAGCAAGAGGGGACTAATCAACCCTGTGCTCCCAATGACCGCACACGTGGCGGAGCGACTCTTTGCTTTAGGGGAAAAATCTAAACCTGTTATTATATATGCAATGTCCTATACCTGTGTACCATACATCAACTCATGCCTGACCTTTACTTCGAACCTATTTACTTCGTCGCACAGTTGCGTAACACCCTCTTGCCCATCCTGACTGCACCTTCAAGCTGACCTGTACCGACTCTGCCCTGATCACGACCCGACTCTTCAAAAGATCTTCAACCCATCCTGATCTTCAACAAACGACCTTGAAAACACTTGAGACCTGCTCTTCAGCACCCGTCCACTTCATATATAGTCCAACCAAACCGAAAACTTACTTGCCCTTGCATATCAACGCTGATCAGAGGCTGATCAGCCCTGATCACGATCGCCAGAGTGATCGACCAAGTGATCAGGTGGTGATCAGGCTGATCAGCCCTTGATCACCTCGGGAACGCTCTGGGTCATCATCATCACGACTCACTCATCGTCCAAAACACACTCCCGATCTTAATACCCCGTCAGGACAACCATACAACACCGATCTAGGCTGATCAGGCCTTGCCACGTCATCATCGGACCAACCAAAGGTTCACATCACTCACACAACCTGTCAATCCACATGCCCGATCTTCATTCCTCATCTGATCTTCATTCCTCGGGCATGACAGGCCGATCAGGCCATAACTTCGTATCATAGCCAGCTTCAACCACTATACCATTCAGAGATCGGCTGGTCACCTGCCCCTGATACGTCACGTCAACAGTCACTATTTCTTATTACATCCACGAGAACTCCACTCAGTGACTGTAATACCGATCGTGATCTCCATCATACCGCCAGTGCCTGGGACCGGGCTTAACGACCATACTTGGCTGAGTTCTCCACGTCGTAAATATCCGTTGGCCACCACCTTTTCTTCTTAATCATGATCAACCTTTACCCACCCATCAACCGTCATATGTTGATGGGTGTTCTATCGTCACCAATCAACGGCCATGTGTGGTCCACTTCAGTCCCAATATTTCCCGATCGCTTCACCACAGCCGCCCCTGAGACTAACTGTAGCCGCACAACGACTGCAGTTCGACTCACTCACTTTTGAACTTCCTCTCTGGTGATCACCATGGCCGACGCAAGCCAATCTCCTCTTCCCTCTTCGTCTTCTTCGGCTGCCCGCCCGATCGCTTCTTCACCCTCCGTCTCCAGCTCGGCTACCCCTACGATAACCCCGATCACGACTTCTACGCCGATCACGACCAGCCTCATCCGTCCGACAACTGCTCTCGCTTCATATCGACCGTCTTGGAGTCTTCCTGCTCGACCTCCGTCAGATCGCCCTCTCCGTTCCATGGAGCAGCTCACTCGCCTGATAGATGGATCGGGCCCATTCACGTTGGGGCCCATGGAGGCTTGTCGGCTACGATCGGAACTCCAAAGTGCAATTCCCGAGTTGGTTTCTCTGTACGATACCAACCGGGCACTTACGGCTGAGTTATCCGATCGTCGGATCGCGGCTGATACCTCGGCACGTGATTCCGCTGATCTGGCTGCCCAGCTGTCGGCTCTCCGGCTAGATCATGACCGGCTTGGCAAAGATCATGACCGGCTTGACCAAGACCTGCGGGACCTGACTGATCGCTTTCAGGGTGTGACGATGGAGCGTGATCAGTTGTCGGCTGACCTCGCTGCTCTGCGACTCTCCAAGCCTTCGGACACCGTCGCCTCCTTACAGTCGCTGATCGACTCGATGGCTATCACCATCCGTGATCAGGGTACGTTCATCTCATCCACTCCTTCTGTAATCCGTATTTGACTCTCCATGTTTATTTCCAGATGAACGTATTGAGGCAATGAAGAATTCGATGGTCGAGATGGTAGATCATCTGCAACGCATCGATGATCACCGTCTCGACCGTGATCAGCTGCTGCGTGACAAGATCCGCACTGCCGAGGACGTAGAGCGTCGGGAGATCGAAGCTCGCTATTCGGATGAACAGGTCCAGCTCTTGGCCAAACAACTTTCTGATTCTCGCATCGGCCGTACCGATATACAGAAGAGGTTGTGCGAGAGTCGGAAAGTGGCTGAAGACTGCGGCACGGACTTAATCTTGCTCGGGTTAAACTTGAAACCCTAGAGCTCGATGATCGTGCCTGGCTTCAACATAACGCTGACCTGAAAAATCTCGCGGTGCAGACCATGGATAGGTGGACCAAACCAGACACCGGTTCAGGGTCAGTTCGGACGGCCTTGCAGCGGCTTCCTGGGTTGATCAGCTCGTTTACTCCATCTGGCACACCGCCACAGTCGCCAGCGTTTGCCCCGCCTTCGCCCGCGTCCTCGGTCACTTCTTTGCCCGTTCGTAGTGCTGATCAGCCCGTGATCAGTACTTCAAAAGCTCCTGCGTCATCCCAATCTCGTTCACCGGCGACTCCAAGATCAGCGACTTCGGCCTCGAGTTCTGGGAAGCGTAAGCAGACCAGCTCGTCGAAGCAAAAGATGAGTCCCGCCAAGCGATCACGTCTTGTGATCGAATCGGATGACGAATCAACCGATCTGGACGAGAGGACGTTGTCTGTTCTGGCTCGATCGCGCAGCACTGATCGCCGTACGCAAGCACCAAGTTATTCGGGCGTGAATTCGCTGGCCCAGGCCGTTACTTTGCTGGAGTCAGATGACGACGATGACGATGATCTCGAGGAGGAACAATCGGCTCAAGCTGATCTTGACATTCCTCCGACGGCCACTGGGGCAGCGATCGCCCCGCCACCCAATTTTACGGGCGTCTTCATCCCCGCGGATCGATCGTCGATCGGAGAAAACGACTACAGCTACGATCCGAACCAACCGTTCATGGATCTGTATGTCGTTATGCAGGGGAAGCCGACTTCCGCTCACATGGCCACACGAAAACCTTGGAGTGGTGATCAGGTCTGGGATCTGACGCCTCGGGTTCTCGAAGTGCGGCAGAAAAGCGTCCCTCGCTTGTGGTCCCGCCCGCCAGGCTGGATCTTCCCGATCAGATCGCCGGCACCCAAAGACAAGCAGTGGCAACCAAGGTTGCTGACCAGAGGTGCTATCGAACTTATGATCGATTCAGCACCCTGGGATGTCCTCCTGACAACCATGCCCGGGCTGACGTTTCCTGATCGTCCTTGGTTTGTCGAGCTACAGGGACGCCTGGCTTTATATTACCAGGAGCACGTGCAAGCGATATGGGAGGCGACTCACCATTTCCCGATCACGACGGCGATGCGCAAGGACGCGTGGATCGAGCATTACTATCATGCTCGCAAGCGTCGACGTACCAAAGCCGGGGCTGCTTGGGCCACGATCTGCGATTATGTCGTCGACGGAATCCTGCACGGCGAGTGTGATCTGGACGTGTTCCTGTTCCCTGGCGTCCTGCATTTAACTGTTCGTCGAGCGGGATCGCGAGGACTCAAGGCTGACGGCGGGGATTGGTATCCCGGTTATGGACACATAACTCCGGTCGCCACACTGCGTGATTGCTTGCTCTGGACCGATCAACATGAACCTTGGCGAAACCAGTTCCGATCGAGTCCCATGGACCATCCAGGGTACAAGGTTTCTCGCCTGCGCACTAAATATGGCCCGTGATCGTCGTGATAACCAACGTTTATTTCGTTCTCCATAATCACTTAATATATCACGACATTCCTTGATGATCTTCTCGTTCCACTTCCGTAAATCTTGTTCATGTCTCACTATCACTTCCATCTTGTAGGTAGATCACTCTCATGCGTACAGGTATAATTCTTGAGTAATATATATATGTATATGCATCCGTTTCTTCCAAACCAGTCCAACCGCCCTGATCTCCACTTGCCCGATCATCATATTTGCTGATCAGTCACAATGTGTCAACCCAGGCTATTGAGATTCCTGGTTACCCTCTTCGTGGGTTTGCATCACCTCAAAACGATTCCTTCTCACCCGATCACGTTCGAATTCCCTCAGTAACGCTCCACAGTTCAGATCACGCTCATCTATCCACTCGGGATCGTCATAACCCTTCCAACGAACCAAATATTCACGGTGGGTCCGGCCAAAACGGGTCTTCTTGCCTGATCGGGTATCCAAAACCTTCTCCACCTCGAATTCGTTCGGGTCCAACGCTCTTTCCCAACTATCTTCGGGCAAGAGAGCCTCGTCAAAATCAAACCTTGGCTGATCATCACATGACAGCCTAGTTTTAGGCCGATCAGGGTATTCTCGGACCAGTTTCAACTTCGACAAGTGAACAATCGGAAAAATTCCATAATCAGTACCCGCGGTAATCAGCCGAGCGGCATGATCACCGATTAGTTCGGCTACACGGAACGGTCCATGCCACAAATGTGCTAACTTCTTGGCATATTCACGCGATCCAAGTAAAGCCAAACCCTTGATCCCGGCCCGATATTATGCGAATCGGCCTGATCATTGTTCCGATCAGCTCTTTCTTGGATAGCCCGTCGTAATCGCTCGTTGACTTGTTCCCGCGCATGTTGGTAGTGACGTTGGAGTCCCATACGCCATCGACGAGCTTCGCGATCTCGACCTCGTGTGCAACCAACAGGGATCACCGACTCGATGGTAGATCGGGGGTCCCAACCATATGCCAGATAGAATGGGGTATCTCCCCTGATCCGATCAAAAGAGGAATTCAATGCAAACACCAGTCTCTTTTCATCCCAATCTTGTTGCGCGGAGTCTGCGACATACATCTTGATAGCCCTGGTCAACGTTTGTACCATCCGCTCGGCTTTACCATTCGCCTGTGGACGGTACGCCACGGTCGCGCTCTGTTTCTGGCCAAGCATCTGATTAAAAGATCGGAACACTTCGGCCATAAAACCTGGTTCACGATCATGCCTGATCACTTCACTGGCTCCAACCGTCGAAAAACACATTCTTCATAACTGCAAGCGACTTGTTGAGCCGTTCGTGTAGATACCGCCTTCGCGATCACCAACCCCGTGAACAGATCAGTCCAGATCAGCAACTCGGTATTGCCCTTGAACGATTTTGGGAGGGACGGTATATGATCCATCGCGATCACTTGGAAAGGGTAGGTCGCCTGGATATTTCCAGGTGATCTCCCCCGGATATTTGGCATACCTTTTCCAGTTTCGCAATCCGTACATGTTCCAACAAACTTTTGTATACTTCGATATAATCCTCTCCAATGGAAATGTTTACGGATCCTGTGGTACGTTCGTCCTACGCCCTGGTGGCCACCCTCCAAACTAACGTGATAATGGTGTAAGATATCAGCTTGTAAAGTCTCCGGGATCACGAGTCTGGTCGATCGGTCCAAATCCGCATCGGCCTGATCAGCTTGTACATAGTAAAACAATAGATCATTTTCGTCGATCTCGTAGTTAGACGCGATCTTGGCACAATCTTCTGCCTCACTCTGGCTCAGCTTCTCCAGATCACCCTTTAGAAACGCCTTCAAGTCACCGATCCATTTTTCCTCGTCTTGAGCCTTGAGAATTCTTCCGATCCGCATCTCTTGTACTATTTCCTCTGTCAGGCTTTCGCGAGAGGGTGATCTGTTGGGTGGTGATCTGGTTCGTGATCTTGTCGTGATCAAGATCTGGGCTGCTTCCTTTTCATTTTCCACACGGATCAGCTCCGGCAGCCTATTGATCTCCACCAGTTCTTCCAACAGCGCTTGATCAGTGATTATCGATCCGGCCTGATCACGCATAGCCATAGTTGCTAAGTGATCTGCACTCCGATTCCAATCACGTTTCACATGCAAAAGATCATGTCTTGGCCACCCACGTAAAGCCTTCATAACGCGATCATTCAGTAGTTTCAGACGCGGCGCTTTACAGTCGATCTCTCCAGTGATCTGCCGAATCACCAGGTTTGAATCTCTGCATATAATTACTCTTCCGATCTTTTGCTCTTGCAAGAGATCCAAACCTAGCAGCAGACCACGATATTCAGCCTCATTGACCGTGATACCTGGAGTATAATCTGAACCGGCTGATATAACAGTCCACTCTGGCAGTTTCCATAACAACGCGCTATACGCCCCTACACCTTTCTTCACACTCGCTGATCCGTCGAAACTTACGACGATCAGATCTTCTTCTGAGCCAACGATCGGTGGGGGTATAGTGATCGATTCACGTGGTTGCTTCCGAGGAGCGACCTCGATCAGGGCTTCATCGACTTCTGATTGAGGCGTGATGCTGGCTGCCAGCGTTCCAAGAATTTCTTCTTCGCCCTTGGTGCACTTAATGATCTCCAAAGTCCACTGAGATAACACCGCTGCCCATCGCCCCAGTCTTCCGTCTAAACCATTCGCGGATAGTAACCACGCCAGACTAGATCGCTTGGATAATACCTTAATTGATCTAGTTACCAGCATAGAATAGCAAACGTCCAACACACGTAATAACGCTAGCACTTCCTTATCCACAATGCCATAGTTAACTTCATTCGGTTTCAATGTTCGGCTTGTGAACGTCACCGGACAATAAACTCCATCGTGATCTTGGACCAGTGCGGCCGATATTGCCCATTTACTGGCATATAAGATCACCACGGGAATATTCTCCGGATCGAAGTGTTTCAGTATCGGCGTCGAGATCATCTTCGCCTTTAACATACTGAAGGCTACCATAGCGCGATTCATGTGATCTTCTGACCTTGGCACAGTTCGATCAGTTGGTGATCCAATCTCGAGATCCGTTTCAATAGCTTCAACCTCGTGATCAGTCTCAATTGGTGATCCTCCCATCCGATCACGTTCTCTCAGGCCATGATAATCGACTTCCTTTAATTCATAAAGTATAGCGGCGTAGATCGAGAAGTCCTCGATAAATCTGCTATAATAATTCAGTGATCCGAGGAAGGATTGCATGGCCTTCAACGATCGGGGAAAGGTAAGTTGCTGAGAGCGGCTAGGTCCTTCGGATTTGCTTCCAAACCTTGGATCGATACGTTATGGCCGAGGTAAGCGACCTTGGGTTGACCCCAGAAACTCTTGACCACACTGATCGACAAATTCCAGCGCTCGCAGGTGTCTAGGAGTCGTTCGACCTTATCGCACAGCATATCCCAGGATGTTGCCGTGACCAAGATGTCATCTATATATGATCGCCTTCCCAATACCGATCGGCTCTGATCTTGGTCTGGCTCACCTTCCGTAAACACATCATGTAGATCAGTGGCTTCCCGATCAGCACTGATCTGGAAATACCCATAGAGAGCATTGTCGATCAGCCTCTGGTAGATCTGTGGGGCATTCTTTAATCCAAACGGCATCCGATTCCATTCGAAAAGTCCGAAAGGTGTAACGAAAGCCGAGATCTCTCGAGCGCGATCAGTCATCGAAACCACCCAGAAACCACTAGCCATATCCAGCGAAAAAAACCATAAAACTTTATCCAGATCTTCTAATAAATCATTGATCAGGGGCATCGGATAGACCATCAACTTCGTGAGGCGATTCACCATTCTATAGTCGATACACAATCGAATATCAACCCCATTCTTCTTAATCACAATCACAATCGGTGATGCCCACTGCGATGTTGATGGTCGGATGATCTTTGTACTCAGTAAACCCTTGATCAAATCGGATAACTTTTCCCGGTATTGAGGTGCAACTTTACGACAACGCTGAGCGATCGGCCTCACATTTCCCACGTCTATATCACAAACAGCTCCGAATGCGGCTGGGGGTAGGGCGTTACCTTTCCCCATCAGTAAGTGACGCCTCTTTCAGATGATCTTCTTTAGTTGATCGATCTGCTCGGGAGTGTTCACTTCGGGATCACCGACCTGTAGATCTTCCATGGTGACTTCTGGCATATTGGGCGATACTTCCGGTAACACAGCCATCTGCTTCTCGATACCTTCAATATATTGATCGCCACCTTCGTGTATACACACTTGCTCGTCCACCTGATCTACCTTTTCCTGATCGGCATCATCTTGAATCGCCCCTTGTACGTCACTCGACTGATGGTTTACTTCGGATTCACCCTCCTCTGTAATGAATTCAGCTGGTTCATCCTCCTTTTCTTCCTCATGATCGTGCTTGGACTCTTCACTGTCCTTTCCGCTAGCTGGGTCCGTTGTTTTCGGTGAGCCGGGCCTAATTATACTCAATATCTGTGGACCTTCTTTGACCCGGCCTTCCCCTGTCGCTTCGATCGATGGCCTCCTGATCAGCAGCTTGGTCGGCGTAGAATACTCCGGCTTCTCGACCATAGGTGAGGTATCCTCATCCACTAAGTCTTCGTCACTGATCATGTCCGTGGTGGCTTGATAAGCCAGATTCTGCCACTCGATGTATCTTCGTGATCCCACTGAAACATATCCGATCTGTCGGGGTACTTTCCCTTCAGGTAACCACATCCCTAAGATCATGTCTTCGTGGATGATCAGCGGCTGATCGGATATATTTGTGACTCTGATGTAGCTTGATCGGCCGATACCTTTAACGAACGTTGGTACCCATCGTTCACCACGGGTCAGCCACAATTTCTGTTGCCGATCACTCGGCCGAATCATGACATCGACTGATCGGGACACCCCGATGTTCTCGTACTGACCCATTTTTAACATCCGTACATGAGTACCATATAAAGGTCGTCGGCCAGATAACTGAATCTGCACTTCATCCGGCAGAGTCAGGGTTCCATGAGATAGGTCAAGTCGTATACCGGCTGGTACCATAAAATCCATCCCCAATATCGCGTCTAGACCGGCTAGCCGGCCAACCCAAGCATTAAAATAGTAGACTAGGGACCCTGCCAGGGTGATCTTCACACGTGATCGTCCTTCCGTCATATATGAACTCTCGCCAATCCCAACACATTCTTGCCTCTGGGTACTGTCTATACGATATCCCACCTTACGAGCAAAGGCGGAGTCGATAATCGAGACTTCTGCCCCAGAGTCAAATAAAATAGTGGCTTTTTCATTGTTGATCTTTCCATTAGCTTTCGCCTGTTTAAACCACTTGTCGGGAGAGTGATACTTCCAGTATCCTCGGGATTCACCTGGCAGTAGATCCAACTCCATGATCACATCCGATCGGGAATATTCATCCACTCTGAGACTGTAGATCGGACACCGATCGATGCAATTTGAATTAGAACATGTATTGTCGGTTATCTTCTTTTCCTCAACCTTATCTCCGCTACCGACATATGCATAAATGCAGAACATAGATCGCTCGGCTCGAACCAGATTCCAACCTGGCGAGTGATCTAGTTTAACATCTTCTCAACATCTGGTGGGAGCATACCAGCATGTTTAGTCGGCACATACCACTTGCGCATCAAATTAAAGAATTCTTCGATAGGGCAGGCGCCGGCGTCATGAAGCTTCCCACAGGTCTTGCACACGAAAAAACAGTGATCAGAAGAGTGACCTTTACGATCACATTTTCCACACGTAATTCTTTTCCAACAATCACGATCTCCATGTTTGGTCGACCCACAATGCACACATTTCTTACGAGATCGGTCCTGATCAGGTTGAATACCACCAGGTTTCTGTCCGTCCACGCCATTAGTCGATGATCTCGGGCGATACATTGGTTCCGTCGTAAATACATGACGGTACTGTTCCTCGTCCGAACTCAGACTCGACTGGCCACTTTCTTCTTCAGAACTTGAACTGTCTGACTCCTTCGCGATCATTCGAATCGCTCTGGCTGGTCGGGCTGCCGGTATCTTACCCTGATCAGGGTGTGGCTTGGACCGGTAACGGTTCGATCCTACCTCGACCTTGGGCTGTCGACTCTTGGCCCGCTGCAGCGTCCTCAGAGTCAGTTCCAGTTGTTCTGAGTCCTTTATACGAAGCAGGGTTAGCTGATCAGCCAGATCGCGATTATCCAGAGTCCCAATGAAGTGCTCGACATGTTCACGGGCTATGTCCGGGTGTCGTGGGTCCTTGATCGGCATTTTCGCGCGTAGACCAGCAACATTTAACCGATGTAAGTACTCGATCGGCGTCTCGTCGG
>MIQA02017154.1:0-14206 GCA_001887855.2 Sclerospora graminicola
GCGCTCTGTTTCTGGCCAAGCATCTGATTAAAGGATCGGAACACTTCGGCCATAAAACCTGGTTCACGATCATGCCTGATCACTTCACTGGCTCCAAACCGTCGAAAAACACATTCTTCATAACTGCAAGCGACTTGTTGAGCTGTTCGTGTAGATACCGCCTTCGCGATCACCAACCCCGTGAACAGATCAGTCCAGATCAGCAACTCGGTATTGCCTTTGAACGATTTTGGGAGGGACGGTATGTGATCCATCGCGATCACTTGGAAAGGGTAGGTCGCCTGGATATTTCCAGGTGATCTCCCCCGGATATTTGGCATACCTTTTCCAGTTTCGCAATCCGTACATGTTCCAACAAACTTTTGTATACTTCGATATAATCCTCTCCAATGGAAATGTTTACGGATCCTGTGATACGTTCGTCCTACGCCCTGGTGGCCACCCTCCAAACTAACATGATAATGGTGTAAGATATCAGCTTGTAAAGTCTCCGGGATCACGAGTCTGGCCGATCGGTCCAAATCCGCATCGGCCTGATCAGCTTGTACATAGTAAAACAATAGATCATTTTCGTCGATCTCGTAGTTAGACGCGATCTTGGCACAATCTTTTGCCTCACTCTGGCTCAGCTTCTCCAGATCACCCTTTAGAAACGCCTTCAAGTCACCGATCCATTTTTCCTCGTCTTGAGCCTTGAGAATTCTTTCGATCCGCATCTCTTGTACTATTTCCTCTGTCAGGCTTTCGCGAGAGGGTGATCTGTTGGGTGGTGATCTGGTTCGTGATCTCGTCGTAATCAAGATCTGGGCTGCTTCCTTTTCATTTTCCACACGGATCAGCTCCGGCAGCCTATTGATCTCCACCAGTTCTTCCAACAGCGCTTGATCAGTGATTATCGATCCGGCCTGATCACGCATAGCCATAGTGGCTAAGTGATCTGCACTCCGATTCCAATCACGTTTCACATGCAAAAGATCATGTCTTGGCCACCCACGTAAAGCTTTCATAGCGCGATCATTCAGTAGTTTCAGACGCGGCGCTTTGCAGTCGATCTCTCCAGTGATCTGCCGAATCACCAGGTTTGAATCTCCACATCTAATTACTCTTCCAATCTTTTGCTCTTGCAAGAGATCCAAACCTAGCAGCAGACCACGATATTCAGCCTCATTGACCGTGATACCTGGAGTATAATCTGAACCGGCTGATATAACAGTCCACTCTGGCAGTTTCCATAACAACGCGCTATACGCCCCTACACCTTTCTTCACACTCGCTGATCCGTCGAAACTTACGACGATCAGATCTTCTTCTGAGCCAACGATCGGTGGGGGTATAGTGATCGATTCACGTGGTTGCTTCCGAGGAGCGACCTCGATCAGGGCTTCATCGACTTCTGATCGGGGCGTGATGCTGGCTGCCAGCGTCCCAAGAATTTCTTCTTCGCCCTTGGTGCACTTAATGATCTCCAAAGTCCACTGAGATAACACCGCTGCCCATCGCCCCAGTCTTCCGTCTAAACCATTCGCGGATAGTAACCACGCCAGACTAGATCGCTTGGATAATACCTTAATTGATCTAGTTACCAGCATAGAATAGCAAACATCCAACACACGTAATAACGCTAGCACTTCCTTATCCACAATGCCATAGTTAACTTCATTCGATTTCAGTGTTCGGCTTGTGAACGTCACCGGGCAATAAACTCCATCGTGATCTTGGACCAATGCGGCCGATATTGCCCATTTACTAGCATATAAGATCACCACGGGAATCTTCTCCGGATCGAAGTGTTTCAGTATCGGCGTCGAGATCATCTTCGCCTTTAACATACTGAAGGCTACCATAGCGCGATTCATGTGATCTTCTGACCCTGGCACAGTTTGATCAGTTGGTGATCCAATCTCGAGATCTTTTTTAGTAGCTTCAACCTCGTGATCAGTCTCAATTGGTGATCCTCCCATCCGATCACGTTCTCTCAGGCCATGATAATCAACTTCCTTCAATTCATAAAGTATAGCGGCGTAAATCGAGAAGTCCTCGATAAATCTGCTATAATAATTCAGTGATCCGAGGAAGGATTGCATGACCTTCAACGATCGGGGAAAAGGTAAGTTGCTGAGTGCGGCTAGATCTTTCGGATTTGCTTACAAACCTTGGATGGATACGTTATGGCCGAGGTAAGCGACCTTGGGTTGACCCCAGAAACTCTTGACCACACTGATCGACAAATTCCAGCGCTCACAGGTGTCTAGGAGTCGTTCGACCTTATCGCACAGCATATCCCAGGATGTTGCCGTGACCAAGATATCATCTATGTATGATCGCCTTCCCAATACTGATCGGCTCTGATCTTGGTCTGGCTCACCTTCCGTAAACACATCATGTAGATCAGTGGCTTCCCGATCAGCACTGATCTGGAAATACCCATAGAGAGCATTGTCGATCAGCCTCTGGTAGATCTGTGGGGCATTCTTTAATCCAAACGGCATCCGATTCCATTCAAAAAGCCCGAAGGGTGTAACGAAAGCCGAGATCTCGCGAGCGCGATCAGTCATCGAAACCACCCAGAAACCACTAGCCATATCCAACGAACAAAACCATAAAACTTTATCCAGATCTTCTAATAAGTCGTTGATCAGGGGCATCGGGTAGACCATCAACTTCGTGAGGCGATTCACCATTCTATAGTCGATACACAATCGAATATCGACCCCATTCTTCTTAATCACGATCACGATCGGTGATGCCCACTGCGATGTTGATGGTCGGATGATTTTTGTACTCAGCAAACCCTTGATCAAATCGGATAACTTTTCCCGGTATTGAGGTGCAACTTTACGACAACGCTGAGCGATCGGCCTCGCATTTCCCACGTCTATATCACAAACAGCTCCGAATGCGGCTGGGGGTAGGGCGTTACCTTTCCCCATCAGTAAATGGCGCCTTTTCCAGATGATCTTCTTTAGCTGATCGATCTGCTCGGGAGTGTTCACTTCGGGATCACCGACCTGTAAATCTTCCATGGTGACTTCTGGCATATTCGGCGATACTTCCGGTAACACGGCCATCTGCTTCTCGATACCCTCAATATACTGATCGCCACCTTCGTGTATACACACTTGCTCGTCCACCTGATCTACCTTTTTCTGATCGGCATCATCTTGAATCGCCCCTTGTACGTCACTCGACCGATGGTTTACTTCGGGTTCACCCTCCTCTGCAATGAATTCAGCTGGTTCATCCTCCTTTTCTTCCTCATGATCGTGCTTGAACTCTTCACTGTCCTTTCCGCTAACTGGGTCCGTTGTTTTCGGTGAGCCGGGCCTAATTATACTCAATATCTGTGGACCTTCTTTGACCCGGCCTTCCCCTGTCGCTTCGATCGATGGCCTCCTGATCAGCAGCTTGGTCGGCGTAGAATAATCCGTCTTCTCGACCATAGGTGAGGTATCTTCATCCACTAAGTCTTCGTCACTGATCATGTCCGTGGTGGCTTGATAAGCCAGATTCTGCCATTCAATGTATCTTCGTGATCCCACTGAAACATATCCGATCTGTCGGGGTACTTTCCCTTCAGGTAACCACATCCCTAAGATCATGTCTTCATGGATGATCAGCGGCTGATCGGATATATTTGTGACTCTGATGTAGCTTGATCGGCCGATACCTTTAACGAACGTTGGTACCCAACGTTCGCCACGGGTCAGCCACAATTTCCGCTGCCGATCACTCGACCGAATCATGACATCGACCGATCGGGATACCCCAATGTTCTCGTACTGACCCATCTTTAACATCCGTACATGAGTACCATACAAAGGTCGTCGGCCAGATAACTGAATCTGCACTTCATCCGGCAGAGTCAGGGTTCCATGAGATAGGTCAAGTCGTATACCGGCGGGTACCATAAAATCCATCCCCAATATCGCGTCCTGACCGGCTAGCCGGCCAACCCAAGCATTAAAATAGTAGACAGGG
This sequence comes from Sclerospora graminicola, assembly GCA_001887855.2. Taxonomy (NCBI): domain Eukaryota; phylum Oomycota; class Peronosporomycetes; order Peronosporales; family Peronosporaceae; genus Sclerospora; species Sclerospora graminicola. The sequence continues at coordinate 3,979 of MIQA02017154.1, forward strand.
ATCCTGCCAGGGTGATCTTCACACGTGATCGTCCTTCCGTCATATATGAACTCTCGCCGATCCCAACACATTCTTGCCTCTGGGTACTGTCTATACGAAATCCCACCTTACGAGCAAAGGCGGAGTCGATGATCGAGACTTCCGCCCCAGAGTCAAATAAAATAGTGGTTTTCTCATTGTTGACCTTTCCATTAGCTTTAGCCTGTTTAAACCACTTGTCGGGAGAGTGATACTTCCAGTATCCACGGGATTCACCGGGCAGTAGATCCAACTCCATGATCACGTCCGATCGGGAATATTCATCCACTCTGAGACTGTAGATCGGACACCGATCGATGCAATTTGAATTAGAACATGTATTGTCGGTTATCTTCTTTTCCTCAAACTTATCTCCGCTACCGACATATGCATAAATGCAGAACATAGATCGCTCGGCTCGAACCAGATTCCAACCTGGCGAGCGATCTAGTTTAACATCTTCTCAACATCTGGTGGGAGCATACCAGCATGTTTAGTCGGCACATACCACTTGCGCATCAGATTAAAGAATTCTTCGATAGGGCAGGCGCCGGCGTCATGAAGCTTCCCACAGGTCTTGCACACGAAAAAACAGTGATCAGAAGGGTGACCTTTACGATCACATTTTCCACACGTAATTCTTTTCCAACAATCACGATCTCCATGTTTGGTCGACCCACAATGCACACATTTCTTACGAGATCGGTCCTGATCAGGTTGAATACCACCAGGTTTCCGTCCGTCCATGCCATTAGTCGATGATCTCGGGCGATACATTGGTTCCGTCGTAAATACATGACGGTACTGTTCCTCGTCCGAACTCAGACTCGACTGGCCACTTTCTTCTTCAGAACCTGAACTGTCTGATTCCTTCGCGATCATTCGAATCGCTCTGGCTGGTCGGGCTGCCGGTATCTTGCCCTGATCAGGGTGTGGCTTGGACCGGTAACGGTTCGATCCTACCTCGACCTTGGGCTGTCGACTCTTGGCCCGCTGCAGCGTCCTCAGAGTCAGTTCCAGTTGTTCTGAGTCCTTTATACGGAGCAGGGTTAGCTGATCAGCCAGATCGCGATTATCCAGAGTCCCAATGAAGTGCTCGACATGTTCACGGGCTATGTCCGGGTGTCGAGGGTCCTTGATCGGCATTTTCGCGCGTAGACCAGCAACATTCAACCGATGTAAGTACTCGATCGGCGTCTCGTCGGATCTTTTCTTCATGTGGTAGTACTGTCTAGCGACAGACACCCCCGAATTGCAATATTGTTCTTCAAACTCTTCACACAAACGAGGCCACTTCAGACGCACTTCTCGACTTAGCTGTTTAAGCCAGTTCTTGGCCGGGCCTTTCATTAGATCAGCGAAGATCAGGCATCTTTCAGCTTCCGGTGTCTTGTCCCTCAGAAAAGCTGACTTAGTCCGGCTTAACCAACCTCTGGCCTGATCGTCATCCATATCTTTGCCAGTGAAATCCTTCAATTCCGAGATCGCAGACATTCGTACTCGGGTGATCGTTCCTGATTCACTGTCAAATGCCTGCGCGGAGGCCATGTTCGCTCTACGAGGCATCTCAATGTCCAGATCATCTGGGTCGAAATGTTGACTGATCTCGCCTTCTGACTCCATGTCCACATCACTCCGTGGGGGTGATCGGTGAAATCGGTCTTGGTGATCGGCCTGGCATATCGAACGAACAATTCCGGCTGATCGGACTGATTCCATCTCCACGTCCACGGGTCTCTTGACCGATTTCTCAGCGGACTGATTCATATTCGGTGCCGATCGCCATGGTTGTCCTTGTCCAGGTGTGTACTGAGGCAATCCATATTGATCACCCGCAAACCGGTTCATCATTGTCGCGAACATGGCTTTTAATTGCTCTGGGACCTCCGGCATGTTGGTATGACCGGTATTGGAGGTCGGATTGGCCTGTGGCACTTCCTGAGCATCTTCAAAACTATCGTCCGATCCGACTCTACCAGGTTCAGGCTTTCTCTTCCTGTTCTGCGACTCGATCTTGGGGTCGATCTGCTGGATCCCTTTCGGGCCCAACGTCATACGTGTGATCCCAACCGAGGAGTCGGTGGATGCCGCTCCAGATTGTGATGACGATTGATAGATCGACTCGATATCCATAGGATACTCGACCAACTGCGATCGGTGCGAAGGATCCGCGATCGGCGACTGAACCACTGGGTTCGCCCCTAGTAACGAGGCAAGATAATCATGCAAGGTGGTCATAGATTCTCTGATCGTCTCTTGATCCAGATCGAAGAGCATGTTCGTGTCGAAAGCACCAGTAGTGAAGCCAACCTCGTTGATCTGCGCCAAGAGGTTCCTGATCAGATCAAGTTGACTGCCTGTGATCACCGGCCGGGTCGCTCGACCTTCCAGCTTCCCGATGATCTTAGGCTTAATGATCTTCATCACTGGATTGGTAACCAGGAACTTGTGAAACTCTCGAAGATAGAACAGTCGTTCCACATCTTGGACAGTGGTCTTCTCGGCTGGTTCGATCTTCTCTTCGTCTTCCTCGAAGATCTTCGGTTTAGGTTTCACATATTTTTTAGGTGGATCGCAATGATCCGCCCCCATGTTTTTTCTGTCTTTTTCCATTTTCTTCTTATGCATAGGATCAAGGTTAACACCTCGATCCTTTCCTGGGTTATAGTCAACTTTACTATAACCCAGATCGGCCCCGATCGGGGCCATGTGGGGAGTTGTTTCATCTTTAATCTCGACCTGGCACTCCACCAAACCAGGTCGATCATCGCTTCCTTTAGAAATGGACAGCATCGGAGGCGATACACCTTCCTCCAATACACCCGAAAAAGTTTCCTCCACTTTGATTTTCACATCTTTTTCATCATCAAAGGAATCACGGTGATATCCTGAGTCACCAAGTGATCCGGGCACGCGCACCATTGTGGTGGAGCCGATTTCCAAATCCATGACCGAAGTCGTGGGTGGAATCCGGATACCCACTGGCCCGGACGACCAACTATCGGAGGGGGTACTCCGTCGATCCTGATCAGCATCGGAATCAGATGAATCACCGCTGTGGTGACTGATCTGATCCTCCCGGTCATCTGGCCGGTCGTCATGCGCGTCAGGATCTATGTTTAACTTCATCTCACCTTGTGTACCCGTTGATCGGGGCTGATTACACTCACTAAGATGGACTCGGTGACGAAAAGAATGATTTTGATCAGGTCGGAGGGTTTGACCTTCTCGAGACGGGGGTTGTCCTCGGGTGGAAATCTTCATCGGAGAACGGGTTGGGGTCGACACTTATTCAGTATCTAGGCACTGATCAGGAAAGTTCGTCTGATCAGGCCAGCCAATGAGAGAGAGATATAACGAAACCAAGAAAATGCGATCAATCCACGATCTTCCACAGTAATCCACAAACGTTATCTTCACAAAACCTTTACCAATATTATTAAAGTGTTCTAAACACGTGCTGAGGTTCGATCACCTAAACAAACCCGCCGGGGGTCTTCCGGTAAGCCAAAATGCGTCTAAGCGCGTCTTAACCGGGAAATAGATGAGCAAGAGGGGACTAATCAACCCTGTGCTCCCAATGACCGCACACGTGGCGGAGCGACTCTTTGCTTTAGGGGGAAAATCTAAACCTGTTATTATATATGCAATGTCCTATACCTGTGTACCATACATCAACTCATGCCTGACCTTTACTTCGAACCTATTTACTTCGTCGCACGGTTGCGTAACACCCTCTTGCCCATCCTGGCTGCACCTTCAAGCTGACCTGTACCGACTCTGCCCTGATCACGACCCGACTCTTCAAAAGATCTTCGACCCATCCTGATCTTCAACAAACGACCTTGAAAACACTTGAGACCTGCTCTTCAGCACTTGTTCACTTCGTATATAGTCCAACCAAACCGAGAACTTACTTGCCCTTGCATATCAACACTGATCAGAGGCTGATCATCCCTTGATCAACCCTTGATCACCTCGGGAATGCTCTGGGTCATCATCATCACGACTCAATTCATCTTCTAAACCACACTTCCGATCTTTATACCCCGTCAGGACAACCATACAACACCGACCTCGGCTGATCAGGCCTTGCCACGTCATCTTCGGACCAACCAAAGGTTCTCATCACTCGCATAACCTGTCACTCCACATGCCCGATCTTCATTCCTCATCTAATCTTCATTCTTCGGGCATGACAAGGCCGATCAGGCCGTAACTGCGTTCATAGCCAGCTTCAACCATTATACCATTCAGAGATCGGCTGGTCACCTGCCCTTGGTACGTCATGTCAACAGTCACTATTTCTTATTTTATCCACGTGAACTCCACTTAGTGACTGTAATACCGATCGTGATCGTGATTTCCATTGTTTCGTCAGTGCCTGGGACTGGGCTTAACGACCATACTTGTCTGGATTCTCCATGTCCTAAATATCCGTTGGTCACCACCTTTTCTTCTTAATCATGATCAACCTTTTCCCACCCATCAACCGTCATATGTTGATGGGTGTTCTATCGTCACCAATCAAACGGCCATGTGTGGTCCACTTCAGTCCCAATATTTTCTGATCGCTTCACCACAGAATCTATGCGGATATAAAAGATGTTGTTGTCATAGATGCTCATATTTTCTTTCTTTTGGCGATTACCGGTTGAAAACGATGAAACATGGGTTTGCCATACGCAAAACTTTGGGTCGATAACCACTGTGCGTGATGAATCAACATCATCGTACGCCTCCCTAGAAGGAAATGGAATTGACGGAAGAATATCAAAGACAGCAAATACGGTACCACTTCTTGAAATAATTCTTTTGTCGTACCCAGTTGTCGAAGGTATTAGTGCTAATACCGAAGATTGAGCAGGCCACTTCAGCATCTGAGTTACCCGAGAAGAATGAAGATAGAAAAAGATTGCTTTGGATTTTTCTCCCATGTCATGGTACGGTACTGGTCTGACGTCATTTTGCCCAGTATCCCTTTAGCTCAATGATTTCAATAGCTCCTTCATCAAGCAGCGATGTAACTGTCGTTGGCGTGCCTTAATCACAATTTCACTTGGTATTCAGCAGTTGACACAGTTCTGACGAGCGGCTGCAGGGACTGCAAATGCAACTCAGGAAACATTTCTCGTCGAGCCAAACAAGCGATAGTGTTAGCATTGTCTCGTCCACATTGCCTGTGTTCGTGGCTTCCACCCAGCTCTGACTGGAAGGATTGGTCAGCAAAAATCTTTTCATGATATAAGGAATAAAGTGTGGACTCCACGGTAATTTTTTTGGTACAAACCACTTGGTGATTTGGTGATTTTATTGTTAATGCAAATCACCTTAATCTTAAGAGGTGGTAGAAAACCCTGAAACCGTGAATATTTTGAGTGGAGTTTTTCTTGTGAAGTACGGTATTGTTATTTTCCGCAAACCCAAAATTCTAACAGCAACAAACTCTACTATTAGGAGTACCAGCAGAATTTGGTACAAAGTATCCATTTTTTTTCGCATAATCGCCACTACGAGAGATAGCGCAGCCTTTTGCTAATAAAAGCATAAAGCTTGAGGCATAAGCAAGCCTTCCATAATTGTATACTCTGGAACGCGACGTTAATGGCATTTTTGAACCAATTCCACTCCATGGCTCCAACTTTCTGACACGTTAAGAACACGTGAGTGTTTCTTTTCTTTGGGCCGTTGGATAAAGCCAGATGGTGGGAGCTGTCCCGACGCGCCCCAACCATAGTTTGCTGAGCCAATCGTGGTCTCGGGACATTTTGTAAGAACGCTCCTAATTCGTGAGAACCACTTACCTCCTCTGTTTTGTTGTTTTGGACATTTCTACGAAAAAGCGTTTGCTCTGAGATTAATATAACCTTACAATTTTTATGCTGTCTGTTTGGATTTTCTACTCCAAATTTTTTGGCTGCCATTTCCAAAAGTTGAGCAAATACCAGTCCGGAATATTAAGCCAGATACGACCTCGAAGACAAGTAAAACACCGAAGAGTGGCGTTTTGTTGCCACCCTCAAAGATTTCGCTCTCAAGTTGATACATGAAGGGAAAGTGCGGCATGATCACAGTTCAGGCTAAGGAAGAAAGAAGAACGTTCAACCGCACAAGTGGCGTTTGCGCGACCGCGGAAAAATCTTTTCGAAAGCCCGACATAAGTATGATGCGTTGATCCGTTTCGCTCGGAAGATATAACTAGAAAATGCAGGCGACGACTTTAGTACGACGTCGCTCACTCGAATCACTATAGACAAGCCCGAATTCTGCAAAAGCAATGGAGACACAAAAAGAAGGCTCGGCAAACCTATGACCGATTCCTATCATAGTTGAAAAAAACAAGACCATGTCCGGATGACATTTTCCGACTGTTGAAGCTGGAGATGATCTCCGATATTGCGGCTGTCCCTAAGTCGACAGCATGGTTTAGTTACTGCACGTATTTACTGACTCGATACGTGCTATAGTTACTACGGCAATGGGGGAGGCGATGGCAATAGCGAATTCGCAATGGGCAACTTTATGGAAAATATGAAGAAAGACACGATGAATACGTTGCTTCAAGTTCTTAGAACAAATTGAAGACCTGAAATTGTTTATAATATATAAAGCGTTATCTTATTGAAGTGATCGGGTCATATTTTTGTTTAATTAGAACAGGCACCAGACAACCCTTCATCTCTTATTTTGCACCCAAAAAAGCGAGACGGAGTGCTGTCCAAAATTTTGGCAAATATCCAATAAAAAGGTGAACGTTGCCCATAGGCTAAAGTTCATCTCTGTTCTGGAACAGCTTGGTTGAATAATGGGGGCATCTAATTGAACAGATGGTGGTCACCATCTCGGTTGGTTCAACTGACCTCAAGAAGGTCGGCTGAGTCAACAGATCCTCGGCTATAAATTTATGCATGCACTTTCAACCAAAACTCACAGACATGAATGTCACTGTTTTTGTTCACCCATTTCACATTTTTTGAGAGGTGGGTGTGTCTTCTCTAACTTGGTTAGCCCTTTGGTTAGGAGTCTCTAACCGAAGTAACTCAAACAGAGGTGAACTTTCCCATAACATTATATAGTTTTACGATTTGCGTAAAAACTGGTGTAAAACTTTGGCTCTTAGAGCATCCCCAGCAGTAGGCTATAGCTATCCTATATGTAGCTTGGATTTGACTCGGGTATAGCGGTCATTTTTACAACAGTTGGAGCTAAATCAATGCAAAAAAGAATGATTGTCGCAATCACGACTCTACGACATTGTGGCACGTCTATCAAATCAAAACACAAGAGGTGCCTACGCCCTGAGGGGCCGCAACAAGCAACGTCACGGCGGCTCGCTAGCAGGTCGCAGGACCAACAAGAATCGTGACTATAAAAGACGCTACCACCGTTTAGTCCAACAGTACTTTGTTGATACACCTATATATACCGACGAGGATTTCTGTTGGCGACGGGATCATAGCTGCGTCCACGCGAGCCCTTCGTTTCTTTGGTCATTCTGAACCAATTCTAATAGAACAAAAAGAGTGTAAAAGAAATTCTACCTCTAGACATGGATGCGTGTGGTTGCGCGTTCGAAAGGAATTGTTGATTATGTTCAAAATGTCTCACATATGCCCACGTCACGTGTATGCTATCTCCCGCTATATTTGGTGGGATTTAGCCACAGATGCCAAATTTGGCTTGGGTATACAGACAATCCTCTCAAATTGTTAGGTCCAAGACCAATCATTAAGCTATATTATTATGAAGGTATATAAATGTATGCAGACATCAATTTTTGCAGTTTATAGTACCACGTTTAAATAGCCGCACTTTATAAACAAAGAGGAGGGTTTATTCGGGCATATGTCGTCAATGCAAAGGTATCTTTGGCGTTAATTGGGAGCATGGATGTGGTGTGACATGGAGCCCTTGCAACTATGCAGCACAGAATGACAAATTTAGTGCGAGCGATTTTTAAGAAGTATAAACTGGTTGTAAATGATAAACTTATTGCTTTATGTGGTCCCGACGCAGTAGCAATGACGCTTCTCTTCAAAAAAAGACACAAACCAGGAATTGAGAAGGTAGCAAATAACCTGTTAAAATACCTCTTTTGTCACAATCCAATTTCACCCCGACCTTGTGTTGATTAATACGTTTTGAGATTAACTTTACGGAATGCAGCGTCAAATCGTTATCAGAAATCATATTATGTTGTCCACGTACAATTTGTTTTAAAAAGGGGTATGAATTTTCGCAGTCTAACAATTTGAAGTAGAGAACCTGACACTATACAGGGTGGTGTAAGCCATGTCAAGCGCGGTGCTGTAAGGGCCTCATTTCATTACACGTTTGGTCCCCGACTCTATCTGACTTTGGATTTTCGTCCACGGTGGGATTCGAACCCGCAATCTCCCGGTCCCGAGGGCAAGGCCTTAACCACTGCACCAAACGAGGTTTGTTGTCTAACAATTTGAGAGGATTGTCTGTAGCACTGTCGTTGTAGAAAAAAAGTTAAAAATCATGCCAAATCAGGGGTGTGCGGTATCACTTTTCGGCACCGGTACTATAGTAGCCAATCAGGTACCAAAACTTGTTGATACTGATACTATAGTTTCCTACCGATACCTAAAATTATTACGTCGGTACGGTTTACTACCGAGATTAACATGGCCGGTATTGGTATAACAAAATTAGTACCGAAATTGAATTTTGACGGTATTGTGGTAAAGCGATCTGAAAAATGTTGAGAAGAGGTGGACCACACATGGCCGTTGATTGGTGACGATGGAACACCCATCAACGTGAGACAGTTGATGGGTGGGACAGGCTGATCGAGCATACGACGAAAAGGTAGTGGACAACGGGTGCTCGTGATATGAAGGAATGAGCCAAGCACAGTTACTACACCCGGTCCCAGATACTAACGGAACAGAGAAAATCACGATCGCGATCGGGATAACGTTTATTAAGTGGAGTTCACGTGGATGTACGACAAGATCGGCAGAGACAAGTTAAGATACCGCAGCAACGGTGACGTGGCACGTCAGAGACAGTTATCGGGCCGAACTATGAACAGTGCAGATGTTGAAGGTGAATTTGATACGAAGTTCCGGCCCGATCGGCCAAGCCAACCGATTATGCCCCAAAATACGAAGATCAGATGTGGAATGGAATGGGGCATGTGAAATGGCGAGTCGTGCAAGTAATGACAAGTCAAGGCAAGTGATGATGACCGATGGATTTGCCCAGGGATGACGTGAAAATGCCCGATCAGGCCCAATCGGCTGAAATCGGTGTGATATGGTTACCCCGACAGGGGATGGAGGTCAGGAGTGTGGCTGAGCGGGCGAACAAAGTCGTTGTGATGGTGATCCAGAGAGTTTCTGAAGTGATCTAGGGCTGATCGCCCTGATCACTGCCCGATCACTTGGCTGATCGCTATGCCGGTCATGATCGGGGCTGATCAGCCTCAAACCGGCTTCCAGACGCGAAGGCAGGTGAAGTTCTCAATTAAGTCGGGCTGGATATGAAGTGAACAAGTGTCAGAAGGGCAGATCTCAACCGTTTATCAAGTTGTTTATCAAAGATCGGGATGGTTGAAGATCGTTATAGGAGTCGGGTTGTGATCAGGGCAGAAGTTACAGATCAGCTTGAAGGTGCAGCCAGGATGGGTAAGGTGGTGCTATGCAACCGTGCGACGAAGTGAACACGTTCGAAGTATAAATCAGGCATAAGTTGGTGTATGGTACACTAGGTATAGGACATTGCATATATAATAGCGGATTTTGATTTCCCCCCTAAGCAAAGAGTCGCTCCGCCACGTGTCGCGGTCATTGGGATCACAGAGTTAACTAGTCGCCTCTTGCTCATCTATTTCCCGGTTAAGACGCGCTTAGACGCATTTTGGCTTACCGGAAGACCCCGACGGGTTTGTTTAGGTGATCAAGCGTCACCGCCCACGCGCACGTGTTTAGAACACATTCTTGATATTGGAAAAGGTTTTGTGGAGATAACGTTTGTGGATTACTGTGGAAGACCGTGGTTTGATCGCGTTTTCTTGGTTTCTTATTATCTCTCTCTCATTGGCAGGCCTGATCGGACGAACTTTCCCGATCAGTGCCTAGATACTGATTAAGTATCGACCTCAACCCGTTCTCCGGTGAAGTTTTCCACCCGAGGACACCCCCGTCTCGAGAAGGTCATCCCCTCCGTCCTGATCAAGATC
>MIQA02017155.1:0-12536 GCA_001887855.2 Sclerospora graminicola
ACCATACAAAGGTCGTCGGCCAGATAACTGAATCTGCACTTCATCCGGCAGAGCCAGGGTTCCATGAGATAGGTCAAGTCGTATACCGGCGGGTACCATAAAATCCATCCCCAATATCGCGTCCTGACCGGCTAGCCGGCCAACCCAAGCATTAAAATAGTAGATGCCAGGTTGATCTTCACACGTGATCGTCCTTCCGCCATATATGAACTCTCGCCGATCCCAACACATTCTTGCCTCTGGGTACTGTCTATACGAAATCCCACCTTACGAGCAAAGGCGGAGTCGATGATCGAGACTTCCGCCCCAGAGTCAAATAAAATAGTGGTTTTCTCATTGTTGACCTTTCCATTAGCTTTAGCCTGTTTAAACCACTTGTCGGGAGAGTGATACTTCCAGTATCCACGGGATTCACCGGGCAGTAGATCCAACTCCATAATCACGTCCGATCGGGAATATTCATCCACTCTGAGACTGTAGATCGGACACCGATCGATGCAATTTGAATTAGAACATGTATTGTCGGTTATTTTCTTTTCCTCAAACTTATCTCCGCTACCGACATATGCATAAATGCAGAACGTAGATCGCTCGGCTCGAACCAGATTCCAACCTGGCGAGCGATCTAGTTTAACATCTTCTCAACATCTGGTGGGAGCATACCAGCATGTTTAGTCGGCACATACCACTTGCGCATCAGATTAAAGAATTCTTCGATAGGGCAGGCGCCGGCGTCATGAAGCTTCCCACAGGTCTTGCACACGAAAAAACAGTGATCAGAAGGGTGACCTTTACGATCACATTTTCCACACGTAATTCTTTCCAACAATCACGATCTCCATGTTTGGTCGACCCACAATGCACACATTTCTTACGAGATCGGTCCCGATCAGGTTGAATACCACCAGGTTTCCGTCCGTCCACGCCATTAGTCGATGATCTCGGGCGATACATTGGCTCCGTCGTAAAGAAATGACGGTACTGTTCCTCGTCCGAACTCAGACTCGACTGACCACTTTCTTCTTCAGAACCTGAACTGTCTGACTCCTTCGCGATCATTCGAATCGCTCTGGCTGGTCGGGCTGCCGGTATCTTGCCCTGATCAGGGTGTGGCTTGGACCGGTACCGGTTTGATCCTACCTCGACCTTGGGCTGTCGACTCTTGGCCCGTTGCAACGTCCTTAGAGTCAGTTCCAGTTGTTCTGAGTCCTTTATACGGAGCAGGGTTAGCTGATCAGCCAGATCGCGATTATCCAGAGTCCCAATGAAGTGCTCGACATGTTCACGGCTATGTCCGGGTGTCGAGGGTCCTTGATCGGCATTTTCGCGCGTAGACCAGCAACATTCAACCGATGTAAGTACTCGATCGGCGTCTCGTCGGATCTTTTCTTCATGTGGTAGTACTGCCTAGCGACAGACACCCCCGAATTGCAATATTGTTCTTCAAACGCTTCACACAAACGAGGCCACTTCAGACGCACTTCTCGACTTAGCTGTTTAAGCCAGTTCTTGGCCGGACCTTTCATTAGATCAGCGAAGATCAGGCATCTTTCACCTTCCGGTGTCTTGTCCCTCAGAAAAGCTGACTTAGTCCGACTTAACCAACCTCTGGCCTGATCGTCATCCATATCCTTGCCAGTGAAATCCTTCAATTCCGAGATCGCAGACATTCGCACTCGGGTGATCGTTCCGGATTCACTGTCAAATGCCTGCGCGGAGGCCATATTCGCCCTACGAGGCATCTCAATGTCCAGATCATCTGGGTCGAAATACTGACTGATCTCGCCTTCTGACTCCATGTCCACATCACTCCGTGGGGGTGATCGGTGAAATCGATCTTGGTGATCGGCCTGGCATATCGAACGAACAATTCCGGCTGATCGGACTGATTCCATCTCCACGTCCACAGGTCTCTTGACCGATTTCTCAGCAGACTGATTCATATTCGGTGCCGATCGCCATGGTTGTCCTTGTCCAGGTGCATACTGAGGCAATCCATATTGATCACCCGCAAACCGGTTCATCATTGTCGCGAACATGGCTTTTAATTGCTCTGGGACCTCCGGCATGTTGGTATGACCGGTATTGGAGGTCGGATTGGCCTGTGGCACTTCCTGAGCATCTACAAAACTATCGTCCGATCCGACTCTACCAGGTTCAGGCTTTCTCTTCCTGTTCTGCGACTCGATCTTGGGGTCGATCTGCTGGATCCCTTTCGGGCCCAACGTCATACGTGTGATCCCAACCGAGGAGTCGGTAGATGCCGCTCCAGATTGTGATGACGATTGATAGATCGACTCGATATCCATAGGATACTCGACCAACTGCGATCGGTGCGAAGGATCCGCGATCGGCGACTGAACCACTGGGTTCGCCCCTAGTAACGAGGCAAGATAATCATGCAAGGTGGTCATAGATTCTCTGATCGTCTCTTGATCCAGATCGAAGAGCATGTTCGTGTCGAAAGCACCAGTAGTGAAGCCAACCTCGTTGATCTGCGCCAAGAGGTTCCTGATCAGATCAAGTTGACTGCCTGTGATCACCGGCCGGGTCGCTCGACCTTCAAGCTTCCCGATGATCTTAGGCTTAATGATCTTCATCACTTGGTTGGTAACCAGGAACTTGTGAAACTCTCGAAGATAGAACAGTCGTTCCACATCTTGGACAGTGGTCTTCTCGGCTGGTTCGATCTTCTCTTCGTCTTCCTCGAAGATCTTCGGTTTAGGTTTTACATATTTTTTAGGTGGATCGCAATGATCCGCCCCCATGTTTTTTTCTGTCTTTTTCCATTTTCTTCTTATGCATAGGATCAAGGTTAGCACCTCGATCCTTTCCCGGGTTATAGTTAACTTTACTATAACCCAGATCGGCCCCGATCGGGGCCATGTGGGGAGTTGTTTCATCTTTAATCTCGACCTGGCACTCCACCAAACCAGGTCGATCATCGCTTCCTTTAGAAATGGACAGCATCGGAGGCGATACGCCTTCCTCCAATACACCCGAAAAAGTTTCCTCCACTTTGATTTTCACATCTTTTTCATCATCAAAGGAATCACGGTGATATCCCTGGTTCGAATCCGGGCACGCGCACCATTGTGGTGGAGCCGATTTCCAAATCCATGACCGAAGTCGTGGGTGGAATCCGGATACCCACTGGCCCGGACGACCAACTATCGGAGGGGGTACTCCGTCGATCCTGATCAGCATCGGAATCAGATGAATCACCATTGTGGTGACTGATCTGATCCTCCCGGTCATCTGGCCGGTCTTCATGCGCGTCAGGATCTATGTTTAACTTCATCTCACCTTGTGTACCCGTTGATCGGGGCTGATTACACTCACTTAGGTGGACTCGGTGACGAAAAAGATGATCTTGATCAGGTCGGAGGGTTTGACCTTCTCGAGACGGGGGTTGTCCTCGGGTGGAAATCTTCACCGGAGAACGGGTTGGGGTCGACACTTATTCAGTATCTAGGCACTGATCAGGAAAGTTCGTCTGATCAGGCCAGCCAATGAGAGAGAGATATAACGAAACCAAGAAAATGCGATCAATCCACGATCTTCCACAGTAATCCACAAACGTTATCTTCACAAAACCTTTACCAATATTATTAAAGTGTTCTAAACACGTGCTGAGGTTCGATCACCTAAACAAACCCGCCGGGGGTCTTCCGGTAAGCCAAAATGCGTCTAAGCGCGTCTTAACCGGGAAATAGATGAGCAAGAGGGGACTAATCAACCCTGTGCTCCCAATGACCGCACACGTGGCGGAGCGACTCTTTGCTTTAGGGGGGAAATCTAAACCTGTTATTATATATGCAATGTCCTATACCTGTGTACCATACATCAACTCATGCCTGACCTTTACTTCGAACCTATTTACTTCGTCGCACGGTTGCGTAACACCCTCTTGCCCATCCTGGCTGCACCTTCAAGCTGACCTGTACCGACTCTGCCCTGATCACGACCCGACTCTTCAAAAGATCTTCGACCCATCCTGATCTTCAACAAATGACCTTGAAAACACTTGAGACCTGCTCTTCAGCACTTGTTCACTTCGTATATAGTCCAACCAAACCGAGAACTTACTTGCCCTTGCATATCAACACTGATCAGAGGCTGATCATCCCTTGATCAACCCTTGATCACCTCGGGAATGCTCTGGGTCATCATCATCACGACTCAATTCATCTTCTAAACCACACTTCCGATCTTTATACCCCGTCAGGACAACCATACAACACCGACCTCGGCTGATCAGGCCTTGCCACGTCATCTTCGGACCAACCAAAGGTTCTCATCACTCGCATAACCTGTCACTCCACATGCCCGATCTTCATTCCTCATCTAATCTTCATTCTTCGGGCATGACAAGGCCGATCAGGCCGTAACTGCGTTCATAGCCAGCTTCAACCATTATACCATTCAGAGATCGGCTGGTCACCTGCCCTTGGTACGTCATGTCAACAGTCACTATTTCTTATTTTATCCACGTGAACTCCACTTAGTGACTGTAATACCGATCGTGATCGTGATTTCCATTGTTTCGTCAGTGCCTGGGACTGGGCTTAACGACCATACTTGTCTGGATTCTCCATGTCCTAAATATCCGTTGGTCACCACCTTTTCTTCTTAATCATGATCAACCTTTTCCCACCCATCAACCGTCATATGTTGATGGGTGTTCTATCGTCACCAATCAAACGGCCATGTGTGGTCCACTTCAGTCCCAATATTTTCTGATCGCTTCACCACAGAATCTATGCGGATATAAAAGATGTTGTTGTCATAGATGCTCATATTTTCTTTCTTTTGGCGATTACCGGTTGAAAACGATGAAACATGGGTTTGCCATACGCAAAACTTTGGGTCGATAACCACTGTGCGTGATGAATCAACACCATCGTACGCCTCCCTAGAAGGAAATGGAATTGACGGAAGAATATCAAAGACAGTAAATACGGTACCACTTCTTGAAATAATTCTTTTGTCGTACCCAGTTGTCGAAGGTATTAGTGCTAATACCGAAGATTGAGCAGGCCACTTCAGCATCTGAGTTACCCGAGAAGAATGAAGATAGAAAAAGATTGCTTTGGATTTTTCTCCCATGTCATGGTACGGTACTGGTCTGACGTCATTTTGCCCAGTATCCCTTTAGCTCAATGATTTCAATAGCTCCTTCATCAAGCAGCGATGTAACTGTCGTTGGCGTGCCTTAATCACAATTTCACTTGGTATTCAGCAGTTGACATAGTTCTGACGAGCGGCTGCAGGGACTGCAAATGCAACTCAGGAAACATTTCTCGTCGAGCCAAACAAGCGATAGTGTTAGCATTGTCTCGTCCACATTGCCTGTGTTCGTGGCTTCCACCCAGCTCTGACTGGAAGGATTGGTCAGCAAAAATCTTTTCATGATATAAGGAATAAAGTGTGGACTCCACGGTAATTTTTTTGGTACAAACCACTTGGTGATTTGGTGATTTTATTGTTAATGCAAATCACCTTAATCTTAAGAGGTGGTAGAAAACCCTGAAACCGTGAATATTTTGAGTGGAGTTTTTCTTGTGAAGTACGGTATTGTTATTTTCCGCAAACCCAAAATTCTAACAGCAACAAACTCTACTATTAGGAGTACCAGCAGAATTTGGTACAAAGTATCCATTTTTTTTCGCATAATCGCCACTACGAGAGATAGCGCAGCCTTTTGCTAATAAAAGCATAAAGCTTGAGGCATAAGCAAGCCTTCCATAATTGTATACTCTGGAACGCGACGTTAATGGCATTTTTGAACCAATTCCACTCCATGGCTCCAACTTTCTGACACGTTAAGAACACGTGAGTGTTTCTTTTCTTTGGGCCGTTGGATAAAGCCAGATGGTGGGAGCTGTCCCGACGCGCCCCAACCATAGTTTGCTGAGCCAATCGTGGTCTCGGGACATTTTGTAAGAACGCTCCTAATTCGTGAGAACCACTTACCTCCTCTGTTTTGTTGTTTTGGACATTTCTACGAAAAAGCGTTTGCTCTGAGATTAATATAACCTTACAATTTTTATGCTGTCTGTTTGGATTTTCTACTCCAAATTTTTTGGCTGCCATTTCCAAAAGTTGAGCAAATACCAGTCCGGAATATTAAGCCAGATACGACCTCGAAGACAAGTAAAACACCGAAGAGTGGCGTTTTGTTGCCACCCTCAAAGATTTCGCTCTCAAGTTGATACATGAAGGGAAAGTGCGGCATGATCACAGTTCAGGCTAAGGAAGAAAGAAGAACGTTCAACCGCACAAGTGGCGTTTGCGCGACCGCGGAAAAATCTTTTCGAAAGCCCGACATAAGTATGATGCGTTGATCCGTTTCGCTCGGAAGATATAACTGGAAAATGCAGGCGACGACTTTAGTACGACGTCGCTCACTCGAATCACTATAGACAAGCCCGAATTCTGCAAAAGCAATGGAGACACAAAAAGAAGGCTCGGCAAACCTATGACCGATTCCTATCATAGTTGAAAAAAACAAGACCATGTCCGGATGACATTTTCCGACTGTTGAAGCTGGAGATGATCTCCGATATTGCGGCTGTCCCTAAGTCGACAGCATGGTTTAGTTACTGCACGTATTTACTGACTCGATACGTGCTATAGTTACTACGGCAATGGGGGAGGCGATGGCAATAGCGAATTCGCAATGGGCAACTTTATGGAAAATATGAAGAAAGACACGATGAATACGTTGCTTCAAGTTCTTAGAACAAATTGAAGACCTCAAATTGTTTATAATATATAAAGCGTTATCTTATTGAAGTGATCGGGTCATATTTTTGTTTAATTAGAACAGGCACCAGACAACCCTTCATCTCTTATTTTGCACCCAAAAAAGCGAGACGGAGTGCTGTCCAAAATTTTGGCAAATATCCAATAAAAAGGTGAACGTTGCCCATAGGCTAAAGTTCATCTCTGTTCTGGAACAGCTTGGTTGAATAATGGGGGCATCTAATTGAACAGATGGTGGTCACCATCTCGGTTGGTTCAACTGACCTCAAGAAGGTCGGCTGAGTCAACAGATCCTCGGCTATAAATTTATGCATGCACTTTCAACCAAAACTCACAGACATGAATGTCACTGTTTTTGTTCACCCATTTCACATTTTTTGAGAGGTGGGTGTGTCTTCTCTAACTTGGTTAGCCCTTTGGTTAGGAGTCTCTAACCGAAGTAACTCAAACAGAGGTGAACTTTCCCATAACATTATATAGTTTTACGATTTGCGTAAAAACTGGTGTAAAACTTTGGCTCTTAGAGCATCCCCAGCAGTAGGCTATAGCTATCCTATATGTAGCTTGGATTTGACTCGGGTATAGCGGTCATTTTTACAACAGTTGGAGCTAAATCAATGCAAAAAAGAATGATTGTCGCAATCACGACTCTACGACATTGTGGCACGTCTATCAAATCAAAACACAAGAGGTGCCTACGCCCTGAGGGGCCGCAACAAGCAACGTCACGGCGGCTCGCTAGCAGGTCGCAGGACCAACAAGAATCGTGACTATAAAAGACGCTACCACCGTTTAGTCCAACAGTACTTTGTTGATACACCTATATATACCGACGAGGATTTCTGTTGGCGACGGGATCATAGCTGCGTCCACGCGAGCCCTTCGTTTCTGTGGTCATTCTGAACCAATTCTAATAGAACAAAAAGAGTGTAAAAGAAATTCTACCTCTAGACATGGATGCGTGTGGTTGCGCGTTCGAAAGGAATTGTTGATTATGTTCAAAATGTCTCACATATGCCCACGTCACGTGTATGCTATCTCCCGCTATATTTGGTGGGATTTAGCCACAGATGCCAAATTTGGCTTGGGTATACAGACAATCCTCTCAAATTGTTAGGTCCAAGACCAATCATTAAGCTATATTATTATGAAGGTATATAAATGTATGCAGACATCAATTTTTGCAGTTTATAGTACCACGTTTAAATAGCCGCACTTTATAAACAAAGAGGAGGGTTTATTCGGGCATATGTCGTCAATGCAAAGGTATCTTTGGCGTTAATTGGGAGCATGGATGTGGTGTGACATGGAGCCCTTGCAACTATGCAGCACAGAATGACAAATTTAGTGCGAGCGATTTTTAAGAAGTATAAACTGGTTGTAAATGATAAACTTATTGCTTTATGTGGTCCCGACGCAGTAGCAATGACGCTTCTCTTCAAAAAAAGACACAAACCAGGAATTGAGAAGGTAGCAAATAACCTGTTAAAATACCTCTTTTGTCACAATCCAATTTCACCCCGACCTTGTGTTGATTAATACGTTTTGAGATTAACTTTACGGAATGCAGCGTCAAATCGTTATCAGAAATCATATTATGTTGTCCACGTACAATTTGTTTTAAAAAGGGGTATGAATTTTCGCAGTCTAACAATTTGAAGTAGAGAACCTGACACTATACAGGGTGGTGTAAGCCATGTCAAGCGCGGTGCTGTAAGGGCCTCATTTCATTACACGTTTGGTCCCCGACTCTATCTGACTTTGGATTTTCGTCCACGGTGGGATTCGAACCCGCAATCTCCCGGTCCCGAGGGCAAGGCCTTAACCACTGCACCAAACGAGGTTTGTTGTCTAACAATTTGAGAGGATTGTCTGTAGCACTGTCGTTGTAGAAAAAAAGTTAAAAATCATGCCAAATCAGGGGTGTGCGGTATCACTTTTCGGCACCGGTACTATAGTAGCCAATCAGGTACCAAAACTTGTTGATACTGATACTATAGTTTCCTACCGATACCTAAAATTATTACGTCGGTACGGTTTACTACCGAGATTAACATGGCCGGTATTGGTATAACAAAATTAGTACCGAAATTGAATTTTGACGGTATTGTGGTAAAGCGATCTGAAAAATGTTGAGAAGAGGTGGACCACACATGGCCGTTGATTGGTGACGATGGAACACCCATCAACGTGAGACAGTTGATGGGTGGGACAGGCTGATCGAGCATACGACGAAAAGGTAGTGGACAACGGGTGCTCGTGATATGAAGGAATGAGCCAAGCACAGCTACTACACCCGGTCCCAGATACTAACGGAACAGCGAAGATCACGATCGCGATCGGGATAACGTTTATTAAGTGGAGTTCACGTGGATGTACGACAAGATCGGCAGAGACAAGTTAAGATACCGCAGCAACGGTGACGTGGCACGTCAGAGACAGTTATCGGGCCGAACTATGAACAGTGCAGATGTTGAAGGTGAATTTGATACGAAGTTCCGGCCCGATCGGCCAAGCCAACCGATTATGCCCCAAAATACGAAGATCAGATGTGGAATGGAATGGGGCATGTGAAATGGCGAGTCGTGCGAGTAATGACAAGTCAAGGCAAGTGATGATGACCGATGGATTTGCCCAGGGATGACGTGAAAAGGCCCGATCAGGCCCAATCGGCTAAAATCGATGTGATATGGTTACCCCGACAGGGGATGGAGGACAGGACTATGGCTGAGCGGGCGAACAAAGTCGTCGTGATGGTGACCCAGAGAGTTTCCGAAATGATCTAGGGCTGATCGCCCTGATCACTGCCCGATCACTCGGCTGATCGCTATGCCGATCATGATCGGGGCTGATCAGCCTCAAACCGGCGTCCAGACGCGAAGGCAGGTGAAGTTCTCAATTAAGTCGGGCTGGATATGAAGTGAACAAGTGTCAGAAGGGCAGATCTCAAGTGGTTTCCAAGTTGTTTAGCGAAAGATCGAGATGGTTGAAGATCGTTATAGAAGTCCGGCCGTGATCAGGGCAGAAGTGGTACAGATCAGCTTGAAGGTGCAGCCAGGATGGGTAAGGTGGTGCTATGCAACCGTGCGACGAAGTGAACAGGGTCGAAGTATAAATCAGGCATGAGTTGGTGTATGGTACACTAGGTATAAGACATTGCATATATAATAACAGGTTTTGATTTCCCCCCTAAGCAAAGAGTCGCTCCGCCACGTGTTGCGGTCTTTGGGAGCACAGGATTAACTAGTCCCCTCTTGGCCAATTTAATTCCCGGTTAAGAGGCGCTTAGACGCATTTTGGCTTACCGGAAGACCCCGACGGGTTTGTTTAGGTGATCAAACCCAAAGTCAACGCACACGTGTTTGGAACACGTCATTAATATTGGAAAAGGTTTTGTGGAGATAACGTCTGTGGATTACTGTGGAAGATCGTGGTTTGATCGCGTTTTCTTGGTTTCTTGTTATCTCTCTCTCATTGGCTGGCCTGATCCGACGAACTTTCCCGATCAGTGCCTAGATACTGATTAAGTATCGACCCCAACCCGTTCTCCGGTGAAGATTTCCACCCGAGGACACCCCCGTCTCGAGAAGGTCATCCCCTCCGTCCTGATCAAGATCATCGTTTTCGTCACCGAGTCCACCTAAGTGAGTGTAGCCACCCCCGATCAACGGGTACACAAGGTGAGATGAAGATAAACATAGGTCCTGACGCGCATGAAGACCGGTCAGATGACCGGGAGGATCAGATCAGTCACCATAATGGTGATTCATCTGATTCTGATGGCGATCAGGATCGACGGAGTACCCCCTCCGATAGTTGGTCGTCCGGGCCAGCGGGTATCCTGATTCCACCCAAGACTGCTGTCATGGATTTGGAAATCGGCTCCACCACAGCACCAGCGCCGTGAGTCTTCCCACAAGTTTTGCATACGAAAAATTAATGATCAGAAGGGTGACCTTTACGATCATATTTTCCACACGTAATTCTTTTCAAGCAATCACGATCTCCATTGTTTGGTCGACCCATAATGCGCACATTTCTTACGAGATCGGTCCTGATCAGGTTGAACCCCACCAGGTTTCCGTCCATCCATGCCGTTAGTTCTCGGGCGATATACTGGCTCCGTCGTAAAAATGTGACGATACTGTTCCTCGCCGGAGCTCAAACTTGATTGACCACTTTCCTCTTCTGAACCGGAACTGTCCGATTCTTTCGTGGTCATCCAAATTGCTCTGGCTGGTCGTGCCGCTGGTATCATGCCGTGGTCCGGATATGGTTTCGACCGGTACCGGTTCGATCCTACCTCGACCTTGGACTGTCGACTTTTGGCTCGCTGCAACGTCCTCAGAGTCAGTTCCAGTTGCTCTGAATCCTTTATACGGAGCAGGGTTAGTGGATCAGCCATATCACGATTATCCAGAGTGCGAATAAAGTGTTCGGCATGCTCGCGAGCTATATCCGGGTGTCGTGGGTCCTTGATCGGCATTTTCGCGCGTAGACCAGCAACATTCAGCCGATGTAAGTATTCGATCGGCGTTTCGTCGGATCTTTTCTTCATGGGGTAATACTGTCTCGCGACAAACACCCCCGAGTTGCAATACTGTTCTTTAAACTCTTCACACAATCGAGGCCACTTTAAACGCACTTCTCGGCCCAGCTGCTTAAGCCAGTTCTTGGCCGGACCTTTCATTAGATCAGCGAAAATCAGACATCTTTCACCTTCCGGTGTCTTGTCTCTCAAAAAGGCTGATTTAGTCCGACTCAACCAAGCTCTAGCCTGATCATCATCCATATCCTTGCCGGTAAAATCTTTCAACTCCGAGATCGCCGACATTCACACTCGGGTGATCGTTCCGGAATCACTGTCAAATGCCTGCGCGGAGGCCATATTCGCCCTACGAGGCATCTCAATGTCCAGATCATCCGGATCGAAATGCTGACTGATCTCTCCTTCTGACTCCATGTCCACATCACTACGTGGGGGCGATCTATGAAATCGATCCTGGTGACCGACCTGGCATATCGATCGAACAATTCCGGCCGATCGAACTGATTCCATATCCACGTCCACGGGTTTCTTGACCGGTTTCTCAGCGGATTGATTCATGTTTGGTGTTGATCGCCATGGTTGTCCTTGCCCAGGTGTGTACTGAGGTAATCCATATTGTTCACTCGCAAATCGGTTCATCATAGTCGCGAACATAGTTCTCATTTGCTCTGGCACCTCCGGTATGTTGGTAGGGTCACTGCTGGGAGTCGGATTGTTCTGTGGAACTTCTTGAGCATCTTCAAAACTATCATCCGATCCGACTCGACCACGTTCAGGTTTCCTTTTCCTCCTCTGCGACTCGATCTTGGGGTCGATCTGCTTGATCCCTTTCGGGCCCAACGTCATACGTGTTATCCCCACCGAGGAGTCGGTGGAGTCCGCTCCAGATTGTGATGACGATTGATATATCGACTCAATATCCATAGGATATTCAACCAACTGCGATCGGTGTGAAGGATCCGCGATCGGCGACTGGACCACGGGGTTCGCCCCGAATAACGAGGCAAGGTGATCATACAGAGTTGTCATAGCTTCTCTGATCGTCCCTTGGTCCAGATCAAACAGCATATTCGCGTCGAAAGCACCAGTAGTGAAACCAACTTCGTCGATCTGCGCCAAGAGGTTCCTGATCAGATCAAGTTGACTGCCTGTGATAACCGGCCTGGTCGCCCGACCTTCAAGCTTCCCGATGATCTTGGGTTTAATGATCTTCATCACT
>MIQA02017157.1:0-22274 GCA_001887855.2 Sclerospora graminicola
CGGGCATGACAAGGCCGATCAGGCCGTAACTGCGTTCATAGCCAGCTTCAACCATTATACCATTCAGAGATCGGCTGGTCACCTGCCCTTGGTACGTCATGTCAACAGTCACTATTTCTTATTTTATCCACGTGAACTCCACTTAGTGACTGTAATACCGATCGTGATCGTGATTTCCATTGTTTCGTCAGTGCCTGGGACTGGGCTTAACGACCATACTTGTCTGGATTCTCCATGTCCTAAATATCCGTTGGTCACCACCTTTTCTTCTTAATCATGATCAACCTTTTCCCACCCATCAACCGTCATATGTTGATGGGTGTTCTATCGTCACCAATCAAACGGCCATGTGTGGTCCACTTCAGTCCCAATATTTTCTGATCGCTTCACCACAGAATCTATGCGGATATAAAAGATGTTGTTGTCATAGATGCTCATATTTTCTTTCTTTTGGCGATTACCGGTTGAAAACGATGAAACATGGGTTTGCCATACGCAAAACTTTGGGTCGATAACCACTGTGCGTGATGAATCAACACCATCGTACGCCTCCCTAGAAGGAAATGGAATTGACGGAAGAATATCAAAGACAGTAAATACGGTACCACTTCTTGAAATAATTCTTTTGTCGTACCCAGTTGTCGAAGGTATTAGTGCTAATACCGAAGATTGAGCAGGCCACTTCAGCATCTGAGTTACCCGAGAAGAATGAAGATAGAAAAAGATTGCTTTGGATTTTTCTCCCATGTCATGGTACGGTACTGGTCTGACGTCATTTTGCCCAGTATCCCTTTAGCTCAATGATTTCAATAGCTCCTTCATCAAGCAGCGATGTAACTGTCGTTGGCGTGCCTTAATCACAATTTCACTTGGTATTCAGCAGTTGACACAGTTCTGACGAGCGGCTGCAGGGACTGCAAATGCAACTCAGGAAACATTTCTCGTCGAGCCAAACAAGCGATAGTGTTAGCATTGTCTCGTCCACATTGCCTGTGTTCGTGGCTTCCACCCAGCTCTGACTGGAAGGATTGGTCAGCAAAAATCTTTTCATGATATAAGGAATAAAGTGTGGACTCCACGGTAATTTTTTTGGTACAAACCACTTGGTGATTTGGTGATTTTATTGTTAATGCAAATCACCTTAATCTTAAGAGGTGGTAGAAAACCCTGAAACCGTGAATATTTTGAGTGGAGTTTTTCTTGTGAAGTACGGTATTGTTATTTTCCGCAAACCCAAAATTCTAACAGCAACAAACTCTACTATTAGGAGTACCAGCAGAATTTGGTACAAAGTATCCATTTTTTTTCGCATAATCGCCACTACGAGAGATAGCGCAGCCTTTTGCTAATAAAAGCATAAAGCTTGAGGCATAAGCAAGCCTTCCATAATTGTATACTCTGGAACGCGACGTTAATGGCATTTTTGAACCAATTCCACTCCATGGCTCCAACTTTCTGACACGTTAAGAACACGTGAGTGTTTCTTTTCTTTGGGCCGTTGGATAAAGCCAGATGGTGGGAGCTGTCCCGACGCGCCCCAACCATAGTTTGCTGAGCCAATCGTGGTCTCGGGACATTTTGTAAGAACGCTCCTAATTCGTGAGAACCACTTACCTCCTCTGTTTTGTTGTTTTGGACATTTCTACGAAAAAGCGTTTGCTCTGAGATTAATATAACCTTACAATTTTTATGCTGTCTGTTTGGATTTTCTACTCCAAATTTTTTGGCTGCCATTTCCAAAAGTTGAGCAAATACCAGTCCGGAATATTAAGCCAGATACGACCTCGAAGACAAGTAAAACACCGAAGAGTGGCGTTTTGTTGCCACCCTCAAAGATTTCGCTCTCAAGTTGATACATGAAGGGAAAGTGCGGCATGATCACAGTTCAGGCTAAGGAAGAAAGAAGAACGTTCAACCGCACAAGTGGCGTTTGCGCGACCGCGGAAAAATCTTTTCGAAAGCCCGACATAAGTATGATGCGTTGATCCGTTTCGCTCGGAAGATATAACTGGAAAATGCAGGCGACGACTTTAGTACGACGTCGCTCACTCGAATCACTATAGACAAGCCCGAATTCTGCAAAAGCAATGGAGACACAAAAAGAAGGCTCGGCAAACCTATGACCGATTCCTATCATAGTTGAAAAAAACAAGACCATGTCCGGATGACATTTTCCGACTGTTGAAGCTGGAGATGATCTCCGATATTGCGGCTGTCCCTAAGTCGACAGCATGGTTTAGTTACTGCACGTATTTACTGACTCGATACGTGCTATAGTTACTACGGCAATGGGGGAGGCGATGGCAATAGCGAATTCGCAATGGGCAACTTTATGGAAAATATGAAGAAAGACACGATGAATACGTTGCTTCAAGTTCTTAGAACAAATTGAAGACCTCAAATTGTTTATAATATATAAAGCGTTATCTTATTGAAGTGATCGGGTCATATTTTTGTTTAATTAGAACAGGCACCAGACAACCCTTCATCTCTTATTTTGCACCCAAAAAAGCGAGACGGAGTGCTGTCCAAAATTTTGGCAAATATCCAATAAAAAGGTGAACGTTGCCCATAGGCTAAAGTTCATCTCTGTTCTGGAACAGCTTGGTTGAATAATGGGGGCATCTAATTGAACAGATGGTGGTCACCATCTCGGTTGGTTCAACTGACCTCAAGAAGGTCGGCTGAGTCAACAGATCCTCGGCTATAAATTTATGCATGCACTTTCAACCAAAACTCACAGACATGAATGTCACTGTTTTTGTTCACCCATTTCACATTTTTTGAGAGGTGGGTGTGTCTTCTCTAACTTGGTTAGCCCTTTGGTTAGGAGTCTCTAACCGAAGTAACTCAAACAGAGGTGAACTTTCCCATAACATTATATAGTTTTACGATTTGCGTAAAAACTGGTGTAAAACTTTGGCTCTTAGAGCATCCCCAGCAGTAGGCTATAGCTATCCTATATGTAGCTTGGATTTGACTCGGGTATAGCGGTCATTTTTACAACAGTTGGAGCTAAATCAATGCAAAAAAGAATGATTGTCGCAATCACGACTCTACGACATTGTGGCACGTCTATCAAATCAAAACACAAGAGGTGCCTACGCCCTGAGGGGCCGCAACAAGCAACGTCACGGCGGCTCGCTAGCAGGTCGCAGGACCAACAAGAATCGTGACTATAAAAGACGCTACCACCGTTTAGTCCAACAGTACTTTGTTGATACACCTATATATACCGACGAGGATTTCTGTTGGCGACGGGATCATAGCTGCGTCCACGCGAGCCCTTCGTTTCTTTGGTCATTCTGAACCAATTCTAATAGAACAAAAAGAGTGTAAAAGAAATTCTACCTCTAGACATGGATGCGTGTGGTTGCGCGTTCGAAAGGAATTGTTGATTATGTTCAAAATGTCTCACATATGCCCACGTCACGTGTATGCTATCTCCCGCTATATTTGGTGGGATTTAGCCACAGATGCCAAATTTGGCTTGGGTATACAGACAATCCTCTCAAATTGTTAGGTCCAAGACCAATCATTAAGCTATATTATTATGAAGGTATATAAATGTATGCAGACATCAATTTTTGCAGTTTATAGTACCACGTTTAAATAGCCGCACTTTATAAACAAAGAGGAGGGTTTATTCGGGCATATGTCGTCAATGCAAAGGTATCTTTGGCGTTAATTGGGAGCATGGATGTGGTGTGACATGGAGCCCTTGCAACTATGCAGCACAGAATGACAAATTTAGTGCGAGCGATTTTTAAGAAGTATAAACTGGTTGTAAATGATAAACTTATTGCTTTATGTGGTCCCGACGCAGTAGCAATGACGCTTCTCTTCAAAAAAAGACACAAACCAGGAATTGAGAAGGTAGCAAATAACCTGTTAAAATACCTCTTTTGTCACAATCCAATTTCACCCCGACCTTGTGTTGATTAATACGTTTTGAGATTAACTTTACGGAATGCAGCGTCAAATCGTTATCAGAAATCATATTATGTTGTCCACGTACAATTTGTTTTAAAAAGGGGTATGAATTTTCGCAGTCTAACAATTTGAAGTAGAGAACCTGACACTATACAGGGTGGTGTAAGCCATGTCAAGCGCGGTGCTGTAAGGGCCTCATTTCATTACACGTTTGGTCCCCGACTCTATCTGACTTTGGATTTTCGTCCACGGTGGGATTCGAACCCGCAATCTCCCGGTCCCGAGGGCAAGGCCTTAACCACTGCACCAAACGAGGTTTGTTGTCTAACAATTTGAGAGGATTGTCTGTAGCACTGTCGTTGTAGAAAAAAAGTTAAAAATCATGCCAAATCAGGGGTGTGCGGTATCACTTTTCGGCACCGGTACTATAGTAGCCAATCAGGTACCAAAACTTGTTGATACTGATACTATAGTTTCCTACCGATACCTAAAATTATTACGTCGGTACGGTTTACTACCGAGATTAACATGGCCGGTATTGGTATAACAAAATTAGTACCGAAATTGAATTTTGACGGTATTGTGGTAAAGCGATCTGAAAAATGTTGAGAAGAGGTGGACCACACATGGCCGTTGATTGGTGACGATGGAACACCCATCAACGTGAGACAGTTGATGGGTGGGACAGGCTGATCGAGCATACGACGAAAAGGTAGTGGACAACGGGTGCTCGTGATATGAAGGAATGAGCCAAGCACAGTTACTACACCCGGTCCCAGATACTAACGGAACAGCGAAGATCACGATCGCGATCGGGATAACGTTTATTAAGTGGAGTTCACGTGGATGTACGACAAGATCGGCAGAGACAAGTTAAGATACCGCAGCAACGATGACGTGGCACGTCAGAGACAGTTATCGGGCCGAACTATGAACAGTGCAGATGTTGAAGGTGATTTGATACGAAGTTCCGGCCCGATCGGCCAAGCCAACCGATTATGCCCCAAAATACGAAGATCAGATGTGGAATGGAATGGGGCATGTGGAATGGCGAGTCGTGCGAGTGATGTCAAGTCAAGGCAAGTGATGATGACCGATGGATTTGTCCAGGGATGACGTGAGAAGGCCCGATCAGGCCCGATCGGCTGAAATCGATGTGATATGGTTACCCCGACAGGGGATGGAGGTCAGGAGTATGGCTGAGCGGGCGAATAAAGTCGTTGTGATGGTGACCCAGAGAGTTTCCGAAGTGATCTAGGGCTGATCGCCCTGATCACTGCCCGATCACTCGGCTGATCGCTATGCCGATCATGATCGGGGCTGATCAGCCTCAAACCGGCGTCCAGACGCGAAGGCAGGTGAAGTTCTCAGTTAAGTCGGGCTGGATATGAAGTGAACAAGTGTCAGAAGGGCAGATCTCAAGTGGTTTCCAAGTTGTTTATCGAAGATCGGGATGGTTGAAGATCGTTATAGAAGTCCGGTCGTGATCAGGGCAGAAGTGGTACAGATCAGCTTGAAGGTGCAGCCAGGATGGGTAAGGTGGTGCTATGCAACCGTGCGACGAAGTGAACAGGGTCGAAGTATAAATCAGGCATGAGTTGGTGTATGGTACACTAGGTATAGGACATTGCATATATAATAACAGGTTTTGATTTCCCCCCTAAGCAAAGAGTCGCTCCGCCACGTGTTGCGGTCATTGGGAGCACAGGGTTAACTAGTCCCCTCTTGCTCAACTAATTCCCGGTTAAGACGCGCTTAGACGCATTTTGGCTTACCGGAAGACCCCGACGGGTTTGTTTAGGTGATCAAACCTCACCGTCAACGCGCACGTGTTTGGAACACGTTATTAATATTGGAAAAGGTTTTGTGGAGATAACGTTTGTGGATTACTGTGGAAGATCGTGGTTTGATCGCGTTTTCTTGGTTTCTTATTATCTCTCTCTCATTGGCTGGCCTGATCGGACGAACTTTCCCGATCAGTGCCTAGATACTGATTAAGTATCGACCCCAACCCGTTCTCCGGTGAAGATTTCCACCCGAGGACACCCCCGTCTCGAGAAGGTCATCCCCTCCGACCTGATCAAGATCATCGTTTTCGTCACCGAGTCCACCTAAGTGAGTGTAGCCACCCCCGATCAACGGGTACACAAGGTGAGATGAAGATAAACATAGGTCCTGACGCGCATGAAGACCGGCCAGATGACCGGGAGGATCAGATCAGTCACCATAATGGTGATTCATCTGATTCTGATGGCGATCAGGATCGACGGAGTACCCCCTCCGATAGTTGGTCGTCCGGGCCAGCGGGTATCCTGATTCCACCCAAGACTGCTGTCATGGATTTGGAAATCGGCTCCACCACAGCACCAGCGCCGTGAGTCTTCCCACAAGTTTTGCATACGAAAAATTAATGATCAGAAGGGTGACCTTTACGATCATATTTTCCACACGTAATTCTTTTCAAGCAATCACGATCTCCATTGTTTGGTCGACCCATAATGCGCACATTTCTTACGAGATCGGTCCTGATCAGGTTGAACCCCACCAGGTTTCCGTCCATCCATGCCGTTAGTTCTCGGGCGATATACTGGCTCCGTCGTAAAATGTGACGATACTGTTCCTCGCCGGAGCTCAAACTTGATTGACCACTTTCCTCTTCTGAACCGGAACTGTCCGATTCTTTCGTGGTCATCCAAATTGCTCTGGCTGGTCGTGCCGCTGGTATCATGCCGTGGTCCGGATATGGTTTCGACCGGTACCGGTTCGATCCTACCTCGACCTTGGACTGTCGACTTTTGGCTCGCTGCAACGTCCTCAGAGTCAGTTCCAGTTGCTCTGAATCCTTTATACGGAGCAGGGTTAGTGGATCAGCCATATCACGATTATCCAGAGTGCGAATAAAGTGTTCGGCATGCTCGCGAGCTATATCCGGGTGTCGTGGGTCCTTGATCGGCATTTTCGCGCGTAGACCAGCAACATTCAGCCGATGTAAGTATTCGATCGGCGTTTCGTCGGATCTTTTCTTCATGGGGTAATACTGTCTCGCGACAAACACCCCCGAGTTGCAATACTGTTCTTTAAACTCTTCACACAATCGAGGCCACTTTAAACGCACTTCTCGGCCCAGCTGCTTAAGCCAGTTCTTGGCCGGACCTTTCATTAGATCAGCGAAAATCAGACATCTTTCAGCTTCCGGTGTCTTGTCTCTCAAAAAGGCTGATTTAGTCCGACTCAACCAAGCTCTAGCCTGATCATCATCCATATCCTTGCCGGTGAAATCTTTTAATTCCGAGATTGCCGACATCACTCGAGTGATCATTCCGGAATCACTGTCAAATGCCTGTGCGGGAGCCATATCCGCCCTACGAGGCATCTCAATATCCAGATCATCCGGATCGAAATGCTGACTGATCTCTCCTTCAGACTCCATGTCCACATCACTACGTGGGGGCGATCTATGAAATCGATCCTGGTGACCGACCTGGCATATCGATCGAACATTTCCGGCCGATCGAACTGATTCCATATCTACGTCCACGGGCTTCTTGACCGATTTCTCAGCGGATTGATTCATGTTTGGTGTTGATCCCCATGGTTGTCCTTGTCCAGGTGTGTACTGAGGCAATCCATACTGATCACTCGCAAATCGGTTCATCATTGTCGCGAACATGGCTTTTAGTTGCTCTGGGACCTCCGGCATGTTGGTATGACCAGTGTTGGAGGTCGGACTCGCCTGTGGCACTTCCTGAGCATCTTCAAAACTATCATCCGATCCGACTCGACCAGGTTCAGGCTTCATTTTCCTGTTCTGCGACTCGATCTTGGGGTCGATCTGCTTGATCCCTTTCGGGCCCAGCGTCATACGTGTTATTCCAACCGAGGGGTCGGTGGAGTCCGCTCCAGATTGTGATGACGATTGATATAATGACTCAATATCCATAGGATATTCAACCAACAGCGATCGGTGTGAATTATCCGCGATCGGCGACAGGACCAGGGGGTTCGCCCCGAGTAACGAGGCAAGGTGATCATACAGAGTTGCCATAGAGTTGTCATAGCTTCTCTAATCGTCCCTTGGTCTAGATCGAACAGCATATTCGCGTCGAACGCACCAGTAGTGAATCCAAATTCGTCGATCTGCACCAAGAGGTTCCTGATCAGGTCAAGTTGACTGCCTGTGATAACCGGCGTGGTCGCCCGACCTTCAAGCTTCCCGATGATCTTGGGTTTTATGATCTTCATCACTCGGTTGGTAGCTAGGAACTTGTGAAACGCTCGAAGATAGAACAGTCGTTCCACATCTTGAACAGTGGTCTTCTTAGTTGGTTCGGCCTTCTCTTCGTCTTCCTCGAAGATCTTCGGTTTCGGTTTTACATATTTTTAGGTGGATCACAATGATCCGCCCCCATGGTTTTTCTTTCTTTTTCCATTTTCTTCTTATGCATAGGATCGAGGTTAGCACCTCGATCCTTTCCCGGGCTATAGTTAACTTTACTATAAACCAGATCGGCCCCGATCGGGGTCATGTGGGGAGTTGTTTCATCTTTAATTTCGACCTGGCACTCCACCAGACCAGGTCGACCATCGCTTCCTTTAGGTATGGACAGCATCGGAGGCGATACGCCTTCCTCCAATACACCCGAAAAAGTTTCCTCCACTTTGATTTTCACATCTTTTCCATCATCAAAGGAATCACGGTGATATCCTGAGTCACCAAGTGATCCGGGCACGCGCAACATTGTGGTGGAGCCGATTTCCAAACCATGACCGAAGTCTTGGGCGGAATCCGGATACCCACTGGCCCGGACGACCAACTATCGGAGGGGGTACTCCGTTGATCCTGATCAGCATCAGAATCAGATGAATCACCATTATGGTGACTGATCTGCTCCTCCCGGTCATCTGGCCGGTCTTCATGCGCGTCAGGATCTATGTTTATCTTCATCTCACCTTGTGTACCCGTTGATCGGGGGTGGTTACACTCACTTAGGTAGACTCGGTGACGAAAAGGATGATCTTGATCAGGTCGGAGGGGATGACCTTCTCGAGACGGGGGGTGTCCTCGGGTGGAAATCTTCACCGGAGAACGGGTTGGGTCGATACTTAATCAGTATCTAGGCACTGATCGGGAAAGTTCGTCCGATCAGGCCTGCCAATGAGAGAGAGATAATAAGAAACCAAGAAAACGCGATCAAATCACGATCTTCCACAGTAATGCACAAACGTTATCTCCACAAAACCTTTTCCAATACCAATAACGTGTTCTAAACACGTGCGCGTGGGCGGTGACGCTTGATCACCTAAACAAACCCGTCGGGGGTCTTCCGGTAAGCCAAAATGCGTCTAAGCGCGTCTTAACCGGGGATTAGTTGAGCAAGAGGGGACTAGTCAACCCTGTCCTCCCAATGACCGCAACACGTGGCTGAGCGACTCTTTGCTTAGGGGGGAAATCAAAACCCGCTATTATATATGCAATGTCCTATACCTAGTGTACCATACACCAACTTATGCCTGATTTATACTTCGAATCTGTTCACTTCGTCGCACGGTTGTATAGCACAACCTTACCCATCCTGGCTGTACCTTCAAGCTGATCTGTACCACTTCTGCCTTGATCACGACCCGACTCCTATAACGATCTTCAAACCATCCCGATCTTCAATAAACAACTTGGAAACCACTTGAGATCTGCCCTTCTGACACTTGTTTACTTCATATCCAGCCCGACTAAACTGAGAACTTCACCTGCCTTCGCGTTGGGACGCCGGTTTGAGGCTGATCAGCCCCGATCACGATCGGCATAGCGATCAGCCCTTGATCACCTCGGAAACTCTCTGGGTCACCATCACAACGACTTTATTCACCTGCTCAGCCATACTTCCGACCTTCGTATCCTGTCGGGGCAACCATATCACACCGATCTCAGCTGATCGGGCCTAATCGGGCCTTGTCACGTCAACCTCGGGCAAATCCATCGGTCATCATCACTCACACAACTCGCCATTCCACATGCCCCATTTTATTCCTCATCTGATCTTCATATGTTGGACATAATCAGTTGGATCGTCCGATCGGGCCGAGACTTCGTGTCATAATCAACTTCAACAAATGCACTGTTCATAGATCGGCTAGATGGCTGTCCCTGACACGTCATGTCACCAGTTGCTGTATTTCCAACTCGTTATACATCCACGGGAACTCCACTTAGTAATTGTGATCACGATCATGATCGTGATCTCCACCGTTCCATCAGTGTCTGGGACTGGGCGTAGTGACAGTACTTGGCTGATTTCTTCACATCGCGAATACCCGTTGTCCGCCACCTTTTCATCGTATATGCGATCGGCCTTTCCCACCCATCAACCGTCTCATGTTGATGGGTGTTCCATCGTCACCAATCAACGGCCATGTGTGGTCCACTTCATTCTCAACATTTTCTGATCGCTTTACCACAGCCGCCCCTGAGACAAACTGCAGCCGCGCAACGACTGCAGTTCGACTCATTCACTTCCAAATTTCCTCTTTGGCGACTACCATGGCTGACTCGAGCCGATCTTCTCTTCCTTCTTCGCCATCTTCGGCTGCCCTTCCGATCACTGCCTCGCCTCCCGTTTCCAGTTCGGCTGATCCAGCGACCACCCCGATCACGGCCTCGGCACCGATCACGACCAGTCTCATCCGTCCAACGACGACCATGACTTCATATCGTCCGCCTTGGAGTCTTCCCGCTCGGCCTTCCTCAGATCGCCCCGTCCGTTACTTGGAACAGCTCGCTCGTCTAGTGGAGGGATCTGGTCCACTCACGTTGGGGTCCATGGAAGCTTGCCGACTACGGTCGGAACTCCGAAGTGCAATTCCCGAGTTGGTTTCTCTATATGATACCAATCGGGCACTTAACGCTGAGTTATCCGACCGTCGGATCGTTGCTGATACCTTGGAACATGATTCTGCTGATCTGGTTAGCCAGCTGTCGACGCTTCGGCTAGATCGCGACAGACTTGACCGAGATCTGCAAGACATGACCGACCGCGTTCAGAGTCTGACGATGGAGCGTGATCAGCTATCAGCTGACCTCGCTACTCTGCGCCTCTCCAAGCCTTCGGACACCGTCGGCTCTCTACAGTCGTTGATCAGTTCACTGACTACTACCATCCGCGATCAAGGTATGCTTATCCCATTCATTTCTTCTGCGATCTGTATATGACTTTCCATGTTTGCTTCCAGACGAATGTATCGAGGCGATGAAGGGTTCAATGGTCGAGATGGTGGATCACCAATAGCAGCTCGATGATCACCGTCTCGACCGTGATCAGCTGCCTCGTAATAAGATCCGCACCGCCGAGGACGTAGAGCGTCGGGAAGTCGAGGTGCGCTACTCGGATGAGCAGGTCTAGCCCCTGGTAAAGCAACTTTCCGATTCTCGCATCGGCCGCGCCGATATACAGAAAAGGTTGCGCGAGAGTCGGAAGGAAGCTGAAGATTGCCGGTGCGAGCTTAATCTTGCTCGGGTTAAACTTGAAACCCTAGTGCTCGATAATCGCGCCTGGATCCAGCATAACGCCGACTTGCGGAATGTTGCGGTGCAGACTATGGAGAGGTGGACCAACCCGAACACCAACTCGAAGTCACTTCGGACGGCTTTGCAACGATTTCCGGGAATGATCAGCTACCTTACTCCGTCCGGAACACCTCCGCAGTCTCCCGAGTCTGCCCCGCCATCACCCGTATTCTTCGTCGCCTCCTTGCAGGCCCATAGTGCTGATCAGCCCGTGATCAGCACTGCAGCGGCTTCTGCGTCTACTCCACCCCGTTTACCGACATCCTCGAGATCACTCTCCTCGATCTTGAGTTCTGCGAAGGGCAAACGGGCCAGCTCGTCGAAGAAGAAGATGGCTCCCGCCAAGCGCTCTCGTCTTATGGTTGACTCGGACGACGAGTCGACTGATCTGGACGAAAGGACGCTATCTGCTCTGGCCCGATCACGCAGTGCTGATCGTCGCGCTCCAGTGGCGCCCTTTCAGGCGTAACTTCGCTGACCCAGGCCGTCGCTTTACTTGAGTCCGATGACGAGGACGAAGATGATCTTGAGGAGAGACAACCGACTTCGGCTGTTCCCAGCGTTCCTCCACCGGTCAATACGACGGTGATCGCCCGACCACCCAATTTCACGGTCGTCTTCATCCCGGCGAGCCGGTCGTCGATCGAGCAGGACGATTATAGCTATAATCCGAACCAAAGGTTCATGGATTTATACGTCGTCATGCAGGGCAAACCGACGCCTGATCACATGGCAACTCGACGACCTTGGAGTGCCGATCAGGTATGGGATCTAACGCCTCAGGTTCGTTCGGTGAGGCACAAACGCGTCCCTCGCTTGTGGTCCCGTCCGCCAGGATGGATCTTTCCGACTAGATCGTCGGCGCCCAAGGACACGCAATGGCAACCGAGTGTGCATGACCAGGGGCGCCATCGAGCTTCTGATCGATTCAGAGCCTTGGGATTTCTTCATGACGCCTATGCCTGGGTTGGAATTTCTCAATCGCCCCTGGTTTGTTGATCAGCAGGGACGTCTGGCCCTGTATTATCAAGAGCATGTTCAAGCGATATGGGAGGCGACCCACCATTTCCCGATCACAGCAGCGATGCGTAAGGACGCGTGGTTGGAACATTATCATCACGCTCGCAAGCGCTGACGCACCAAAGCCGGAGCAGCCTGGGCCGCGATCTGCGACCATGTGGTCAATGGGATTCAGCGCGGAGAGTGGGACCTGGACGTTTTGTTGTTTCCTGCTGTGCTGCACCTGCCTGTTCGCCGGGCGGGACCGCGATGCCTCAAGGCCGACGGCGGGGAGTGGTATCCCGGTTATGGACATCCAACCCCGGTCGCCACGTTGCGTGATTGCCTGATCTGATCCGATCAGCAGGAGCCTTGGCGGAACCAGTTCCGACCAAGCCCCATGGATCATCCAGGGTTCGCGGTTTCTCGCCTGCGCACGAAGTATGGCCCGTGATTGTCGTGACAACCAGCTTTCGTTTCGTTTTTCCATAATCATTAATATATCACGACAGTTCTTGATAATTTTCACGTTCCATATTCACACTTCCTGTTCAGGTCCCACTATTGCCTCCAGCTTGTATATCGACCGCTCACATGTATGCAAATGTAGTTTTCGTGCATTATATGTATATTTATCCATTTACTCCAAACCAACTCAACCACCCTGATCTCCACTTGCTCGACCATTACATTTGGCTGATCTGTCACAATGTGTCAGCCCAGGCTATTGAGACTCCTGGTTGCCCTCTTCGTGGGTTGCATCACTCCAAAAAATTCGTCTCACCACATCACGTTCAAATTCTCTTAGTAGAGCTCCACAGTTCAGATCACGTTCATCTACCCACTCGGGATCGTCAAAACCCTTCCACCGAACCAAATAATCACGATGGGTTCGGCCAAATCGGGTCCTCTTGCCTGATCGGGTATCCAAAATCTTCTCCACTTCAAATTCGTTCTGGTCCAACGTTCTTTCCCAACTGTCTTCGGGCAAGAGAGCTTCGTCGAAGTCAAACCTTGGCTGATCATCGCATGACAGCCTGGTTTTGGGCTGATCGGGGTATTCCCGAACCAGCTTCAGCTTCGACAAATGGACGATCGGGAAGATTCCGTAATCGGTACCAGCAGTAATCAAACGGGCGGCATGATCACCGATCAGTTCGGATATACGGAACGGTCCATGCCACAGATGTGCTAACTTCTTGGCATATCCCTCTTTCACGCGATCCAAGTAAAGCCAAACCCTTGATCCCGGCTCGATATTATGCGAATCGGCCTGATCATTGTTCCGTCAGCTCTTTCTTGGATCGCCCTCCGCAATCGTTCGTTGACTTGCTCCCGCGCATGTTGGTAGTGACGCTGGAGTCCCATACGCCATCGACGAGCTTCGCGATCTCGACCTCGGGTACATCCAACAGGGATCACCGACTCGATGGTAGATCGGGGGTCCCAACCATACGCCAAGTAGAACGGAGTATCTCCCCTGATCCGATCGAAAGAGGAATTCAACGCAAACACCAGTCTCTCCGCATATTCATCCCAATCTTGTTGCGCGGAGTCCGCGACATACATCTTGATAGCTCTAGTCAACGTCTGTACCATCCGTTCGGCTTTACCATTCGCCTGTGGACGATACGCCATGGTCGCGCTCTGTTTCTGGCCAAGCATCTGATTAAATGATCGGAACACTTCGGCCATAAAACCTGGTTCACGATCATGCCTGATCACTTCACTGGCTCCAAACCGTCGAAAAACACATTCTTCGTAACTGCAAGCGACTTGTTGGGCTGTTCGGGTAGATCCCGCTTTCGCGATCACCAATCCCGTGAACAGATCTGTCCAGATCAGCAACTCTGTGTTGCCCTTGAACGATTTTGGCAGGGACGGTATGTGATCCATCGCTATCACTTGGAAAGGGTAGGTCGCCTGGATATTTTCAGGTGATCTACCCCGGATGTTCGGCATACCTTTTCCGGTTTCGCAATCCGTACATGTCCCGACAAACTTTTGTATAAGCCTCTCCAATGAAAATGTTTGCGAATCCTGTGATACGTTCGACCTACGCCCTGGTGGCCACCCTCCAAACTGACGTGATAATGGTGTAAGATATCAGCTTGTAAAGTCTCCGGGATCACGAACCGTGCTGATCGGTCCAGATCTACATCGGCCTGATCAGGTTTTGAACATAGTAAAACAATATATCATTTTCGTCGATCTCGTAGTTGGGCGCGATCTTAGCACAATCTTTTGCTTCACCCTGGCTCAGCTTCTCCAGATCACCCTTTAGAAACGCCTTCAAATCAACGATCCATTTTTCTCGTCTTGTGTCTTGAGAATTCTTCCGATCCGCATCTCCTGTACTTTTTCTTCTGTTAGGCTTTCTCGAGAGAGTGATCTGTTAGGTGGTGATCGGGTTCGCGATCTCGTTATGATCGAGATCTGGGCTGCTTCCTTTTCATCATCCACACGAATCAGCTCAGGTAGCCTATTGATCTCCACCAG
The DNA here is from genome assembly GCA_001887855.2 of Sclerospora graminicola. Lineage (NCBI taxonomy): Eukaryota > Oomycota > Peronosporomycetes > Peronosporales > Peronosporaceae > Sclerospora > Sclerospora graminicola. Next base: position 14,990 of record MIQA02017157.1, read on the forward strand.
TTCCTCCAGCAATGCTTGATCAGTAACTATTGATCCGGTCTGATCGCGCATGGCCATAGTAGCTAGGTGATCTGCGCTCCAATTCCAATCACGTTTCACATGTAAAAGGTCATACGTTGGCCATCCACGTAAAGCTTTCATAACGCGATCGTTCAGCCATTTCAGTCACGGTGCTTTGCAATCGATCTCTCCAGTGATCTGCCGAATTACCAAGTTTGAGTCCCCGCATATGATTACTCTTCCGATCTTTTGCTCTTGCAAGAGATCCAAACCTAGCAGCAGACCACGATATTCGGCCTCATTGACCGTGATACCCGGAGTATAGTCCGAACCGGCCGATATGACAGTCCATTCTGACAATTTCCATAACAACGCGCTATACGCCCCAACGCCTTTCTTCACACTCGCTGATCCGTCGAAACTTACAACGATCAGATTTTCTTCCGAGCCGACGATCGGTGGGGGTATAGTGATCGATTCTCGTGGTTGCTTCCGAGGAGCGACCTCGATCAGGGCTTCATCGACTTCTGATCGGGGCGTGATGCTGGCTGCTAGTGTTCCAAGAATTTCTTCTTCGCCCTTGGTGCACTTGATGGATCTCCAAGGTCCACTGAGATAACAAAGCTGCCCATCGCCCCAGTCTCCCGTCTAAACCATTCGCTGACAGTAACCACGCCAAACTAGATCGCCTGGACAATACCTTAATCGATCTAGTTACCAGCATAGAGTAACAAACATCCAATACACGTAATAATGCTAGCACTTCTTTATCCACAATACCATAGTTAACTTCGTTCGGTTTCAATGTTCGGCTTGTGAACGTCACCGGGCAATAAATTCCGTCGTGATCTTGGACCAGTGCGGCCGATATTGCCCATTTACTGGCGTATAGAATCACCACGGGAATCTTCTCCGGATCGAAATGTTTCAGTATCGGCGTCGAGATCATCTTCGCCTTCAACATACTGAAAGCTACCATAGCTCGCTTCATATGGTCCTCTGACCCTGGAACAGTTCGATCGATCAGTGATCCAGTCTTGAGATCCGTTTCAGTAACTTCAATTTCGTGATCAGTCTCAATTGGTGCTCTTCCTACCCGATCACGTTCTCGTAGCCCATGATAATCCACTTCCTTCAGTTCATATAGTATAGCGGCGTAAATTGAGAAATCTTCGATAAAACAGCTATAGTAATTCAGAGATCCGAGAAAGGATTGCATGGCCTTCAGTGATCGGGGAAACGGTAGGTTGCTGAGAGCAGCCAGATCTTCGGGTTTGCTTCCAAACCTTGGATTGACACGTTATGGCCGAGGTAAGCGACCTTGGGTTGACCCCATAAACTCTTGACCACACTGATCGATAAATTCCAGCGCTCGCAGGTGTTCAGGAGTCGTTCGACCTTATCGCATAGCATATCCCATGATGTTGCTGTGACCAAGATGTCATCTATGTATGATCGCCTTCCCAACACTGATCGGCCCTGATCTTGGTCTGGTTCACCCTCCGTAAACACATCATGTAGATCAGTGGCCTCCCGATCAGCACTGATCTGGAAATACCCATAGCGAGCATTGCCAATCAGCCTCTGATAGATCTGTGGGGCATTCTTTAATCCAAACGGCATCCGGTTCCATTCGAAAAGTCCGAAAGGTGTAACGAAAGCCGAGATCTCACGAGCACGATCACTCATCGAAACCACCCAGAAACCGCTAGCCATATCAAGCGAACAAAACCGTAAAACTTTATCCGGATCTTCAAGTAAATCATTGATCAGGGGCATCGGATAGACCATCAACTTCGTGAGGCAATTCACCATTCTATAGTCGATACACAATCGAATATCGACCCCGTTCTTCTTTATCACGATCCCGATCGGCGATGCCCACTGCGATGTTGATGGTCGGATGATTTTTGTACTCAGCAAACCCTTGATTAACTTTTCCCGGTATTGAGGTGCAACTTTACGGCAACGCTGAGCGATAGGCCTCGCATTTCCCACGTCTATATCACAAACAGCTCCGAATGCGGCTGGGGGTAGGGCGTTACCTTTCCCCATCAGTAAATGGCGCCTTTTCCAGATGATCTTCTTCAACTGATCGATCTGCCCGGGAGTATTCACTTCGGGATCACCGACCTGTAGATCTTCCATGGTGACGCCTGGCATATTGGGCGATACTTCCGGCAAAACGGCCATCTGCTTCTCGATACCTTCAATGTACTGATCACCACCTTCATGTATACACACTTGTTTATCTACCTGATCTGCCTTTTCCTCATCAGCATCATCTTAAGTCGCCCCTTGTAAGTCATCCAACTGGTGATCTACTTCGGGTCCACCTCCCTCCGTAACAACATCGGCAGATTCATCCTCCTTTTCCCTCTCATGATCGTTCCTGAACTCCTCACCGTCATTTCCGCTTACTGGATCCGCTGTTTTCGGTGAGCCGGGTCTAATAATATTCAATATTTGTGGACCTTTTTTGACCCGTCTTCCCCTGTCGCTTCGATCGGTGGTCTCCTGATGAGCCACTTGGTCGGCATAGAATATTCCGGCTTCTCGACCATAGGTGAGGTATCTTCATCCGCTAAGTCTTCGTCACTGATCAGGTCCGCGGTGGCTTGATAAGCCAGATTCTGCCATTCAATGTATCTTCGTGATCCCATTGAGACATACCCGATCTGTCGAGGTACTTTCCCTTCGGGAAACCACATCCCTAAGATCATGTCTTCGTGGACGATCAGCGGCTGATCGGATATATTCGTAACCCTGATGTAACTTGATCTGCCGATACCTTTAACGAACGTTGATACCCATCGTTCACCAGGGGTTAGCCACGATTTCTGTTGCCGATCGCTCGGCCAAATCATCACATCGACTGATCGGGCCACCCGATATTTTGGTACGGACCCATTTTAAGCATCTGCACATGAGTACCATATCAAGGGCGTCGGCCGGATAACTGAATCTGCACCTCATCCGGCAGAGTCAGAGTTCCATGAGACAGGTCAAGTCGTATACCGGCTGGTACCATGAAATCCGTTCCTAGTATTGGGTCTTGACCGGCTAACCGGCCAACCCAAGCGTTGAAATAGTAGACTAGGGAACCTGCCAAGGTGATTTTAACACGTGATCGTCCTTCCGTCATGTACGATCTTTCGCCGATCCCAACACATTCTTGCCTCTGGGTACTGTCTATACGACATCCCACCTTACGAGCAAAGGCGGAGTCGATGATCGAGACTTCTGCCCCAGAGTCAAATAGAATAGTGGATTTTTCATTGTTGATCTTTCCATTAGCTTTTGTCTGTTTAAACCTCTTGTCGGGCGAGTGATACTTCCAGTATCCTCGGGATTCACCGGGCAGTAGATCCAACTCCATGATCACGTCCGATCGGGAATATTCATCCATTCTGAGACTGTAGATCGGACACCGATCGATGCAATTTGAATTAGAACATGTATTGTCAGTTATCTTCTTTTCCTCAAACTTATCTCCGCTACGGACATATGCATAGATGCAGAACGTAGATCGCTCGGCTCGAACCAGATTCCAACCTGGCGAGCGATCTAGTTTAACATCTTCTCGGCATCTGGTGGAAGCATACCAGCATGTTTAGTCGGCACATACCACTTGCGCATCAGATTAAAAAAATCTTCAATAGGGCAGGCACCGGCGTCATGAAGCTTCCCACAAGTTTTGCATACGAAAAAGCAATGATCAGAAGGGTGACCTTTACGATCACATTTTCCACACGTAATTCTTTTCCAACAATCACGATCTCCATGTTTGGTCGACCCACAATGCGCACATTTCTTACGAGATCGGTCCTGATCAGGTTGAATACCACCAGGTTTCCGTCCATTCATGCCGTTAGTCGATGATCTCGGGCGATACACTGGCTCCGTCGAAAAGATATGACGATACTGTTCCTCGTCCGAGCTCAGACTTGATTGACCAATTTCCTCTTCCGAACCTGAACTGTCCGATTCCTTCGTGATCATCCGAATTGCTCTGGCTGGTCGTGCCGCCGGTATCTTGCCCTGATCAGGGTGTGGCTTTGACCGATACCGGTTCGATCCTACCTCGACCTTGGGCTGTCGACTTTTGGCTCGCTGCAGCGTCCTCAGAGTCAGTTCCAGTTGCTCTGAATCCTTTATACGGAGCAGGGTTAGTGGATCAGCCAGATCACGATTATCCAGAGTGCGAATAAAGTGTTCGGCATGCTCGCGAGCTATATCCGGGTGTCGTGGGTCCTTGATCGGCATTTTCGCGCGTAGACCAGCAACATTCAGCCGATGTAAGTATTCGATCGGCGTTTCGTCGGATCTTTTCTTCATGGGGTAATACTGTCTCGCGACAAACACCCCCGAGTTGCAATACTGCTCTTCAAACCCTTCACACAACCGAGGCCACTTCAAACGCACTTCTCGACCCAGCTGCTTAAGCCAGTTCTTGGCCGGACCTTTCATTAGATCAGCGAAAATCAGACATCTTTCACCTTCCGGTGTCTTGTCTCTCAAAAAGGCTGATTTAGTCCGACTCAACCAAGCTCTAGCCTGATCATCATCCATATCCTTGCCGGTGAAATCTTTTAATTCCGAGATCGCAGACATTCGCACTCGGGTGATCGTTCCGGAATCACTGTCAAATGCCTGCGCGGGAGCCATGTTCGCCCTTCAAGGCATCTCAATGTCCAGATCATCCGGATCGAAATGCTGACTGATCTCTCCTTCAGACTCCATGTCCACATCACTACGTGGGGGCGATCTATGAAATCGATCCTGGTGACCGACCTGGCATATCGATCGAACATTTCCGGCCGATCGAACTGATTCCATATCTACGTCCACGGGCTTCTTGACCGATTTCTCAGCGGATTGATTCATGTTTGGTGTTGATCCCCATGGTTGTCCTTGTCCAGGTGTGTACTGAGGCAATCCATACTGATCACTCGCAAATCGGTTCATCATTGTCGCGAACATGGCTTTTAGTTGCTCTGGGACCTCCGGCATGTTGGTATGACCAGTGTTGGAGGTCGGACTCGCCTGTGGCACTTCCTGAGCATCTTCAAAACTATCATCCGATCCGACTCGACCAGGTTCAGGCTTCATTTTCCTGTTCTGCGACTCGATCTTGGGGTCGATCTGCTTGATCCCTTTCGGGCCCAGCGTCATACGTGTTATTCCAACCGAGGAGTCGGTGGAGTCCACTCCAGATTGTGATGACGATTGATATAATGACTCAATATCCATAGGATATTCAACCAACAGCGATCGGTGTGAATTATCCGCGATCGGCGACAGGACCACGGGGTTCGCCCCGAGTAACGAGGCAAGGTGATCATACAGAGTTGCCATAGAGTTGTCATAGCTTCTCTAATCGTCCCTTGGTCTAGATCGAACAGCATATTCGCGTCGAACGCACCAGTAGTGAAGCCAAATTCGTCGATCTGCACCAAGAGGTTCCTGATCAGGTCAAGTTGACTGCCTGTGATAACCGGCCTGGTCGCCCGACCTTCAAGCTTCCCGATGATCTTGGGTTTTATGATCTTCATCACTCGGTTGGTAGCTAGGAACTTGTGAAACGCTCGAAGATAGAACAGTCGTTCCACATCTTGAACAGTGGTCTTCTCAGCTGGTTCGACCTTCTCTTCGTCTTCCTCGAAGATCTTCGGTTTAGGTTTCACATATTTTTAGGTGGATCACAATGATCCGCCCCCATGGTTTTTCTGTCTTTTTCCATTTTCTTCTTATGCATAGGATCAAGGTTAACACCTCGATCCTTTCCCGGGCTATAGTTAACTTTACTATAAACCAGATCGGCCCCGATCGGGGCCATATGGGGAGTTGTTTCATCTTTAATTTCGACCTGGCACTCCACCAGACCAGGTCGACCATCGCTTCCTTTAGATATGGACAGCATCGGAGGCGATACGCCTTCCTCCAATACACCCGAAAAAGTTTCCTCCACTTTGATTTTCACATCTTTTCCATCATCAAAGGAATCACGGTGATATCCTGAGTCACCAAGTGATCCGGGCACGCGCAACATTGTGGTGGAGCCGATTTCCAAATCCATGACCGAAGGCTTGGACGGAATCCGGATACCCACTAGCCCGGACGACCAACTATCGGAGGGGGTACTCCGTCGATCCTGATCACCATCAGAATCAGATGAATCACCATTATGGTGACTGATCTGATCCTCCCGGTCATCTAGCCAGTCTTCATGCGCGTCAGGACCTATGTTTATCTTCATCTCACCTTGTGTACCCGTTGATCGGGGGTGGTTACACTCACTTAGGTAGACTCGGTGACGAAAACGATGATCTTGATCAGGTCGGAGGAGATGACCTTCTCGAGACGGGGGGTGTCCTCGGGTGGAAATCTTCACCGGAGAACGGGTTGGGTCGATACTTAATCAGTATCTAGGCACTGATCGGGAAAGTTCGTCCGATCAGGCCTGCCAATGAGAGAGAGATAATAAGAAACCAAGAAAACGCGATCAAACCACGGTCTTCCACAGTAATCCACAAACGTTATCTCCACAAAACCTTTTCCAATATCAAGAATGTGTTCTAAACACGTGCGCGTGGGCGGTGACGCTTGATCACCTAAACAAACCCGTCGGGGTCTTCCGGTAAGCCAAAATGCGTCTAAGCGCGTCTTAACCGGGAAATAGATGAGCAAGAGGCGACTAGTTAACTCTGTGATCCCAATGACCGCGACACGTGGCGGAGCGACTCTTTGCTTAGGGGGGAAATCAAAATCCGCTATTATATATGCAATGTCCTATACCTAGTGTACCATACACCAACTTATGCCTGATTTATACTTCGAACGTGTTCACTTCGTCGCAGGGTTGCATAGCACCACCTTACCCATCCTGGCTGCACCTTCAAGCTGATCTGTACCACTTCTGCCCTGATCACAACCGGACTTCTATAACGATCTTCAACCATCCCGATCTTCGATAAACAACTTGGTAAACGCTTGAGATCAGCCCTTCGGACACTTGTTCACTTCATATCCAGCCCGACTCAACTGACAACTTCACCTGCCTTTGCGTCTGGACGCCGATTTGAGGCTGATCAGCCCCGATCATGATCGGCATAGCGATCAGCCGAGTGATCGGGCAGTGATCAGGGCGATCAGCCCTAGATCACTTTCTCTGGGTCACCATCACAACGGCTTTGTTCGCCCACTCAGCCATATTCCTGACCTTCATCCCCTGTCGGGGCAACCATATCACACCGATCTCAGCTGATCGGGCCTAATCGGGCCT
>MIQA02017158.1:0-116861 GCA_001887855.2 Sclerospora graminicola
TGTAAAGAAGCTGTGGCAATCACCGGAAGGTATGAATGTCTGTAATTGTGCTAGTTATTAATCAACACTAACACATGTGTTGCTGTCACACATTGTTCAGAAGTAACGAAGGAGCCGCTGATGAAATATTACGTCCGGGGACTACCATCAAGCAGTGTCATAGTAAAGAACATTGCGCAGGCGATGGATGAAAAAGACTTACGTTCTGTGTTTGGCTATGTTTTGCCGAGCGATATGCCGCACGCATCATTGTACATTTTAATCGTAGAATTAGTTGCGTCGATAATTCCCCTGCCAGACTAATTTTGTTCGAAATGTAGTGGACACAATATTCGTCTTTTTGTTGGTGCTTGTTTTGCGACAGGTGCTGCTTTTCAAAAGTAATACTTTGCCTTGTGCTGGTTTTGCGATTTGCTCATAGCGATAATTCTGGAACGCCAGACTGCAAAAATGCTAGCTATGATATAAAAACCCCTTTGAAACTATCATTTAAAATCCTGAATTTTTCGTGGTATATAATGTTTTCCATTGGCACAAGTGGTATATTTAAAATTACACAATTTTTTCAACTTTTGGTATAAATGCCCCATTAACTTTACAAAGTGCTTCCCTCACTTTTTACTTTTCGCAAATATTAACACTAAGTGTTGAGTCAGCTTTGTTTCCTGCCGTACTAACAGACGGCTTCGCTACGCACAACTCCCGAACGAATACATTATTCCATAAGTTCGTTTGATAGACATTGACAAGTCTACGTGACTATATTTTGGATTATTTACGTTACGTAAATATCCCGTTTCGTTTGGAGATAAGTATTAATACCGCAAAAGTCTGATAAATTTGGCACCCCTTTCCCAATCAGTTTTGCAGGGTGCCAAATCTTTCAGACTTTAGCGGTCGATTTTCATTGGATGACCACAAATCTACACAATTTACAAATTACGGTAATATTGTTTCAAAGTTTCACAAAATAAGTAATGCCAAAAGATCGTTTGCCAGCAAAGTGTTTTGGAAGAGCGTGATTTCCAAGATAAAAGCACATTACTATGGCTATTTAAGCGGGGGGAGTGGTTGTGTTCCGGCCTCAAATCCAAGATGGCGTTGAAGTCGAATTATGATAATAGCTGCCGATGGTTCGTTCATCTATTATTAATGTTGCTTGCATCTATCGGTCCTTCAACGACGTTAGTACAGAAAAAGCATTAACTATGTCGATAGTTTCTCGCTTTTAATGCGGCTTTAATGATGGTATCATCTTGCGCGGTGGATGTAGACGCCTGTTGGTCGAATATCACCAATGTTAGATAGCACTGGACGTCGCAAGACGTGTGTCATGATCAAGCAGCCCTTGCAGCTTCAGGAGTGCGGCGGATCCCTACAGTTTTCGCATTGTGGAGACCTAAGAGCTGAGAGCAGTTGGACATTTTCACGGGTGTGGCAACGAGTTCAGGCGAAAAGGCGACCGAGTCAATTTTCGGGACATTAACCTCAACCTCCTGGTCTCGAAAGAAGCAGCAGACAAAGTCATATAAGTGATTATACGCTGCCACACGCTCTTGGTGATCCATTCGAGCCGATCGCTTCGCTGTGCCAAATAGTAGACGGTGAACTTGGGATGGCGAGCTTAGACATAAGTCACGCGACGAAAACACCCTTTTGGGATTCTACATGTTTTCAATGGGTGAATGATATCGGCAGTGAGGGCGACCGTATCGGTAGAGTTGCCATTTGACGCAATACTGTTGGCGGTGTTCACGACCGAATTAAGCAGATAAAGATCGGATCGTCAATTGCGTGAATAAACATGAGCACCGACATGAGGACACTCGAGCTGGTGTTGCTCATGGCGCCAAACACACGCTCTAACCCATGGATAAGACCATGAATGACGCCGACTAATAAAATCGTTTCGGCCGTAAATTCCGACGGGTGGTGCGAAATGTGCAGTAATAATCCACCGCCAATGTTCTTACTCGTTTCTTTCGGGTTGTCCAGCATATTGTGATACAAATACTTGACGTTTTTCCCAAACGCTTTGAAAAAGTTAATCACTTGCTTCGCTCCAAGGAGTGGATGCCGGATTGTGTTAATTACCCACTCGGTCGCTGCGGCAATCATCTTGGCCATTTCAACGAGGGTGTCGGTGGTGTAATCGACGAAATTCGAGACCCAATACTTGAATTTTTACTTGAGGGACAACATATTATACATTCGCTTTTGCTGCCGTTGCTCAATTTTAAAGTAATCCCACAGCGTGTAGTTCGGATGCGACATCATGAAAGCTGCCATAGCAGCGTCGACAGCATCCGCCTTGGCTTCTTCTGCTGGAATATATTCCTGTTCTTCGGTAAATATCGTCAAGACAGGGCAAACATTGTAGATATCCCCAGTTTCATTGTTGAAGGGGGAAAAGATGCCAGCATTGTCGTCCTCTGATTCCGATTCGGCGTTGTCCGAAGAAGCGTCCAACGATGCGTCACTGTCGTCAGTTTCAAGACGCTTGCGCCCAGCACCCGTCAGTGGTTCTTAGACACCTCGTCCACGCAGTAGTTTCCAATCAAAAACGCATTTTGAGGGGAGCGTTTCGGTATTCCCTATACCGCAAAACATTAGTTGTATCCGACGTTTTGTTGTATCCGACGATAATATTTGTCCAATCAAAACACCCCATTCGATAACAGAAATCCTTTTGTCTATCCGACAGAATGCACTCGCTGACAGCCAATCAAAAAAATCATTACTTTCTTAAAATCACAAACTCTTCGAACAGCTTTCTCGCGTAAGCATCATCCATGAGATCATTTCGCGTGGGCTTTCCTCCGTTCTTAGTCTCGAAATCGGTGCGCCATTGAGTCAAAGCCCTTTCCACCCGCTCCAGCTTATCTGAGCGAGTTTCATGGACAGCTTCCACAGGAACCGTGTCTAATAATGGTTGACAGAGAACGCTCTACTTTGTCGACAGTTCCATCGGCGAGCTTCGTCATCTGGACAAATAAGAGGCAGCATGAGAAAAATGTAATATATATAGTATTAGGCTCCCCACCTTGACCAGCTTTGCTCCGCCCCTGCTCCTCCGAGCGGAATCAAAAGCCCGTCGCCAGGTTTGAGATAGTCCAAAAATACTTCAGCTTCGGCTTTAGTTTTTACAGCAGCACCGACATGGATGCAATCATACTGAACACGAAATGGTAAACCAAGTTCTTTTCTTCCTGAACTCACTAAGATCTTTGTCTGCTTGTCTGCTACCTCATTGCCCAGACTACGTTGCAAGTTCTCTCTCGAAAAGTTCACAAGTTCCGGGACAATGTCGATTCCTATGACAAAACCTAACGGCCCTACCAAGTGAACCATAGCAGCCACAAAGATCCCTGAGCCACAACCAACATCCACTGCTGTCATCCCTGCCTGAAGGTGTCTTTCTAATAGCCCCAACACCTGCGCGTGCTGTTGCGGAGTCGAAATAGTGGCTACAGCACTAATTTTTAACGGTCGATTGGCATATCGCTCAATTGAATCTCGGAATAGTGGTGCCACAAAGTCTGCACAGTCCACGCATCTCAGCGCTGCCTCGAGTCGCGAGCCTGCAGTCACTACATTCGTCTTGACCAGACTGTCTATCAACGCAGTGTGGGAGTCGCCCCCAATTTGGATCATTGGAGAAACCACTGAGCACGCTAAAAGAGCGGCATTTGACGCATGCACGCGATAACATCAATAAATTGATTACTGTAAGTTACAAATACGTACCGGTAACCACTCGGACTGTCAGCACATGTGGAAATGGCTGCGGCAAAGAACACCCTTGTCGTTCAGTTCAGTATAAAATGTCAGAGGGGGAACATCACAATTCACAGGTTCTCACGAAAATTATTTTTGTGGGAACATGACTGTCGGACACAACTAATGTTTTGCGGTATATGATATTGAAAACATGATGCAAAAATACAATGTTCACAAATCAAGGTTGAAGAATCGGGATACCGGTGTGTGATTGGCTGATTCTTAATATAGAGAAAATTAAGGGTGCCAAACTTTTCAGCATGCCAAATTTATCAGACTTTTGCGGTACTAGTACAGTAATAGAATTCGTACATGTATTACGAGTGGAATTGACGTGGTGTGAGTAAAACTGAGAATAAAATCTGTTATGAGAGGGTTTAAAAGTGGCAACATCAACAATATGAAACGCGAAATTCCAAGAGAAAATCGCAAGTTTCGGCTACCACGTGGATCCGCCCACAAATCTTGACCTCCATCGCTGCAGCAGAGCACAGTATTCGAGCGTACCATGGTCAAACTGTCTTATAACTAATGTATGGATTTTTAAACCCTGTTAAGCTGGTATCCATGAGAACGGCCACGCCTGTTCTAACTTCTTATGGAAAATCCAGTCATTCAATGGGACACTTGCAGCGTCAAAAGACGTGTCATTTAGAGCTCGACGCGCGAAATCAGTCATCTGCCCCCACATAATGAGGTCTTGGAAACCTCCTTTGTGCCCAGTAATATCCAATGCATGGTTTTTAGGCCATTTGTGTTTGTATTCGATCTGAACACTGTAGCCATCGAGTACGTCAGCAGGACATGGGGCGTATCGTTTAAAGTCGCCGTGATACGACGGTGAACAACCAAGTATCTCTGGATTAGGGACGGCTGGATTGTTAATATACACTACAACACACTCCCAGTCATGTCGATGACCCAACGAAGATGACGGCGAGTCCTTTGGAAAATACCATGCGTACATAATAGCCCAGGTACCTCTGAACCACGTTGAACGTCCATAAACTTGCGACCCGTGCCCAGATCCACCACAATTGCTCCTCGAGCCACCAGTCGGTTTGAGTCCTCCACTGGTCTCACCGAGGTCATTGACGGCGGGATACGGCTCGCAACCAGTTGAAACTCGTAGCCGGGGTTTGAACAGCACACCGGCTTTATCAGCCTCCGTGAGAGGCTCAGGTTGAGGAAAGGGTTTGACTTCATGATGTTCAATTGTTTTGGGGACCCACTCCACTGGAGGTGGTGTTTCTGGAGCAGGAGTATCCACTTGCTCTACAGAAGTAGTATCCCCTGGAGAAGGAACCCCCATTTTCTCCATTGTGTCCTGATTTACTTCTTGGGCCATGGATGCAACAGCAGAGACAATGACAGTGATGATGAGTGCGCGTAACTTCATTTTCGGAAATTGGTTTGTTTTGAAGAAGGAAAAAAAGGTTGTGGTTGACAGACTCAAATGTGGGTTGAAAACGTGTAAAGGTCATGCATAATGCTTGAAGTCCTTTCCCTTTCCAAGCATCACCAGGATGAACAAATGTACGGTGTACATAGTACTAGTAGTACTTCATAAGTAAGAAGTATTTATTTCACAGTATTGCGCACCATTCCAATCAGCGGACCCCCGGGATCGCTGATTGGAACACCGAGCGCATATATCCTTGTGACCCCGTCTTCTTGTACTACGATTCATCTTGGTAGCTTTAAATGCGACCAAGGAGAAATCTTTCAACTCACCATCTTGGAAGATTTTGATTGGATTTACATGAAGTCACGCACTCGCGAGGATGCTCAAGTCATACGCAATGGCGAGGATGCTCAAGTCAAGTCATACGCAATCGCGAGGATGCTCAAGTCATACAGTGTATTCTAGAAAGTCTTCGATACAAACATGTACTAAAAAAGCGAATATCGTTTAAATTTGGCCCAATAACCCCGAAAATCCATGACGGAGCAAAACTGATATACTCAGGCTAACGAAGCCCACATGTCCGTTTTTTCGGGATCGAGTTCCGAGAGGAAATTCTTTACCCCTTCTCGTCCACGAAATTGCCTATCTCTGGCGTTCGTGGAATGTCGATCCCTGTTCCAGATCCCAGGGTTACAGGTAAAACTATTATGTTGTTTAGGGGCTTGGCGTTTTAAAGTATGCTACGTAGCTGTAATAATTACTACTACAACATCAACGAAAGACTCGCTATATGCAAACTTGACGTTCGTATTATAAGGCAATGACAACGGTAGCTACGAAGATCTATCTTGTTGCTATATAGACAAATGATCACATACCAAATACTATAGTAGTACCACCAAAACAAAAATAATGTGGAGTCTATTACTACTGTAGAGATCATATGAATTTGGATAACGCGCCACGAACATCAGGAGTTGCTAATGAGCGACCAACATATGGCGACAGGGAGAGACTTTTACGTAATTGCGAAGTGCGGTAAACGACAGGGTGGAAAAAAAACGTGATTTAACCATGCGCAATGGCTTTTTCTTTTTGGTTGGTTTCTCTATGTCTTGGCTTATCGTACCAATGTATGAAACATATGATTGTCATGTTCTTTGTCGTGATATTTTCGTCGTCTCGGGATGTAGCCACGGTTGAGACGGCACTACAGTGAATGACAATCCCGAATTGCAAACCGTCGGCTCATCAAGTTGCACTAGGGTTTTGCGGGTAGTTTTAGCGGCTCCTATCCCTTCTCTCAGACAATTTTCACTTTGTATGGCAGACTCAAGTTGGTCTTATCGTCTTCTTCCTCGAGATGACCATCATGTTAAGTCCGTTTTCAATCATACCGAAAGTTTTCTTACTACACGAAGGTCTGGGGCCGGCGTATTTTACGAGCACCTTTTTCAGTCCTAAGAACCAGCAATCCTGCCAGGTTGCCTACTGTGGCCTAACATTCCTCCAGGTAGTTTATAATTATGCGTAAAAGTGAGTACAAACGTAACGTATTGTAGCAAATAATGATTTATGAGCGCAAAAAACGAGATTGGCCAATCATCATTCGCCATAAACATATCGCAACTGATGATTGGCGGGATTTTTGACGCAGCAGTTTATGGCAGGGATGGCAGGATAGGGTTTTAATGTTCTGGGTTTTATTGGGTTTTAAATAAAATCCACCTTTACCATGCGCGGCGGAATGGGTTTAAATAGGTTATATTTAAGGATGCTCCGATGAGTCAGTGATGCAACTCAGATCAGATTCGGGGATTCCAATTTCCATAGTTCTCTAGGTTCTCAACTCTCAATTCCAGAGATCTTGAGTCCGATAAAGAGTCCCAATACCGAGAAGAATGACTGACAACTCAGACAACACGCCCGATCCTTTCGGTGCGGGTTGAAACACCACTCAACAAGAAGGTAGTAGCTCCTCCCAAGGCTCTAAGAGAGGCCGGCCCGTGAGCACATTCTGGAAAGACTTCACAGACCACCCTGCTCCGTTCCAAGAAATATATTTCACCAGCAACCACTGCAATAAGACTGTTAGAGTCCACCAGAAATCGGAGCGTGCAAAAGATCATTTGCTTCAATGCGACTCTGATGATGAAGAAAGCACGTAAAGAACTGTTTTTTTAAATTACTTGATAGTAGTAGTCCACTATAGTTGACGGCATAGCATAGTCAGATAGATTTCTTATCATATCTATATACATAGCACATTTGTTCCTTTCAAAACGTTCATCAACTACAACTAAGACGGGCCCGTACTGGCTGCGCAACGCTGCGCACTTTGGGTTTTATTGTGGGTTTTATTGGGCCTTATTTAAACCCAACTTTGGGTTTTCAAAATTTTGGGTTTAAATCATCCGTGGTTTATGGCACTTTTGACGGTGCGTCAATTTAGTAATAAGTTAGTATAGAGATGAATAATATTAATACTTGAATGGTCGAGAACGGCGCTTAGATAGTAATGTTTATGTAGATGAGGTTGATACTTAAAAATGAAATAGAAAAGATACCTAACATAATTCTCATTAAATGTTTTCGCTTCGCTAGCAGGCTACGTAACGATCTTAACAATATGAAGAAGTGCTAAAGTGGGACCCCAGTCAAGTCTAATTGGCAATAAGCAATTAACTTAGGCACCCGTGTAGCGCTCCGTTTTAATTGGGATATTAATTTTTCCTTGTAGGTTGCTTTACAATTGAAGATAATGCATATACAGGCCAGTAATTAAAAATGTGGGTATGCTAATTAGCAAGCAAGAAGAAATAGCTCAAGTTTAAAAGGGTGATAGCAGTCCTTCTCCTATTATAGTATGGCTCTCTCTTCACAACAACTTATATAAAGGTAAAAGTGATTTTAAATGATAAGAAGAAGCGGGGAATAAAACTCGACGAGGAATGCACAGAACACGGTAGAAGCAAAATAATTTATGTATCCTAATGTTTATGGCTCGTCTGTGCAAAATTGATCAAAAAAATACTGTAAAACCTGTTTCATAACCCCATCCCTCGATTTGACCCCCGCCCCCCCCGCGCGCTTGAATAGAACCCCAGGTGTACCTGGCCTCAAATAAGCCAACTTTCTTTTTTCTCAAATAGAACCCCACGTTTGGGTGAGGTTTATAGTGATAACCCCAGTGGGGTTCTAAAACAGGTTTAACAGTAGATTAAGATTTAAGAGCAGTCTATTATTCAATTACCAGTAGTCAATGAGAAAATAGTTACCTATGTAGGTCCTTATCTTTGAGACAATTCGCTGCTTAGAAACCTCAACAACTCTAGGAGGGTTGGTCTTCGAGTATCTTCTCGCTAACGAAAGCGGTGCTGGATGGGTGGCTAAAATGCACTGGATACATGACGAGAGACGCAAAGCTTCTTCACACGTCGTTTCCCAAGTGCAGTTAGCACTTCTTGGGCTCTTCCTTTTGTGGTGGTGCGATTCAACAAAATCAGGAATAAGTGGACCACACATTGCTGTTAATCGGTGGCTATGGGGACACCCATCAAGATGGGACCGTTGATGGGTGGGATAGGCTGATTCCGTTCAAGATGACATATAGGTGATAACGGGCCAGCGCAAATGTGGAGAAAAATAAGAGGATGTCGTTATCACGCCTGGTCCCAGATACTAACGGACTAGCGATTATTACGGGCTGATCTGGATACGAGGTACTGGGTTGAGTTCATGTGAACATGCGAGACCAGATCAGCCGAGACAAACATGATGGACAGCTTTAGAGACGGCGTGGTGTATCAGGAGCGGCAGATCCCGGTCATTGGAGTTGATCATAGATAATCCAAGTGTTTTAAGTTGGATGGGGTATGGAGATCTTGGTCTGTTCGGCCGAATAATTTGGTTCCGCCCTAGGATATGCAGACCAGGTATATGACAGAGCATAATATTTGAAGTGGAGGGCTGTACGAGCCTTAACGAACTGAAAAAGCGACAAGGGTCGATGAATCCACCCTGAATCAGCATGAAGAGATCAGATTGAGTCCAACCTCAAGAGGAGTGCTGAGTCGGTGTGATCCTTGCGGTCTAACATGCAATGGAGGTCGAAAGTATATATTCATGACAATTACATTCACGTGCATATGAACAATCGGACACACACGATGAAGACAACCCTGGGAATCTGGAGGTAGGGTCTCGGATATGGAACACAAGAATCATTAGAAAGTTATCGCGATGTATTAATGGTTAAAAGAAAAAGAAATGAAACTGGTTATCGCGATAACTATGGGCCATACTTCACGCGTAGACGGGAGATCTGGAGCGCCGGGTGATCCATGGGACGATACTCGTTTCACCAAGCATCTTGACGATCCACTTAAGTCCAAAGCGTCTAGCAACGTGCCGATTGAAGTCGGGTGCCCATGACCAGGGTACCATTCCCCGCCGTTAGCCGGAACACCTGGTGATTCCACCCGGCGAATAGGCAGATGCAACAGGAAAACGTCCAAGTCACATTCACCGATCTGGATTCCATCCACTACGAAATCGCAAATGGTGGTCCAAGCAGCTTCAGCTTTGCTGCGACGACGCTTGCGAGCATGGAAGTAATGCTCGAGCCAAGCGTCCTTGCACATACTCGGGGTGATCGGGAAGTGATGGGCGGCCTCTCATATTGCTTGACATTGGTCCTTGCAAAATACATCCAGACATCCCTTGAGAGTGCGGAACCAGGGGCGATCAGGAAAGTCCAACCCTGGCATAGATTTCGCGAGGACTTTCCAAGGCTTCGAATCGATCATGAGCTTGATGTTTTTAGCGTTGAGTAGATGAGGTAACCAATCTTCCTTCTTAGGCGTCGACGACCTGACCGGAATATTCCACCTTGCTGGACGAGACCAACAGCGAGGAACGATCTTTCTTCTTATCAGGAGGTCCATAGGCGTTAGGTCCCACAACTGACGAGGACTCCAAGGCTGCCGGTTCGCCATCAGGGCTTTCGACGGCAGGACATGCCAACAACATACAGGTCCATAAATTTCTTACTTAGATCGTAGCTGTAGTTGTCCCAGCGGATTGCTGACTCTGCAGCTGGAATGAAGACGCCAGTGAAATTAGGCGGCCTAATGGTCGGCGTCGCAACGGCTGTCGAAGAATCACCCGAGGTAGCCGGAGCCGGTTGCTTTTCCTCCAGTTCTTCCTTTCCATCGTCGTCCGAGTGAAGCAAATTGATGGCTTGAGCCAGCGAGGCTGGGCCTGGCGGGGACGTGGCCGAAGCTCGACGATCAGTACTGCGTGACTTGGTTAAAGCAGTCCGAGTCCGCTCGTCCAGATCCCTTGAATCACCGTCAGAGTCGGCGATGAAGCGAGAGCGTTTAGCCGGAACTGTTTTTCTCTTCGAATGACTTGCCCGTTTGCGTTTCGCCGAACCCAAGGATGACGAGACCGGTCTCGAAGTCGATGGGGGACTAGATCGTGCGACTTCACTAGTCGCCGGCTCACTGATTGCTGGTTGACCAACCCCCATATCGATCGGCCGAGAAGAAGCGAGAGAAAAGGTCTGCGATTGCGGACCCGATCCAAGAGACTTGCTGGATTTCGCACCAGTTGGAACGAGAGTACTGACCAGCTCGAGAAGCTGTCCGGAGTGACCCCGAATCAGCGCTCGGGTCAGTCCACCTGTCCATCGTCTGGTGAGCGACCTTTTTTCAGATCGTTGTGTCGTCGAGCCCAGGTGCGCTCATCAAGCTCCAAGGTCTCAAATTTAACCCGAGCAAGATTCAATTCGCGCCGACGATCATCAGCCTCCTTCTGATTCACACTCAAACGTTTCTGAACACTAGAACGGCCGATATGAGAATCGGAGAGGTGCTTCACCAGGGGTTTGACCTGCTCGTCTATGTGACGCGTCACGATTTCCAAACGCTCCACTTCCTGGGTTGTGCAAACTTTCTCCTTGATTAACTGGTTATGGTTACGATGGTGGCCCATGAGCAATTGCAGGTGGTCCACCATCTCAACCATCGAATGTTTCATAGCCTCGATGCGCTCATCTGAAAAAGAATAAAGGAAGTTATATATATGCCATGGGTGAGACAGATCATCCAGATAATTATATTGGAGCAAAAAAATGGGGCGGAACATACCTTGATCACGGACGGTGATGAACAAACAGCGAATCATCGACTGCAACGAGGCAACAGTGTCAGAAGGTCCCGCCGAGATACGCAAGGCGGCTAGATCGGCGGACGATTGATCTCGCTCAGCCATCCGGTCCTGGATGCGATCTTTCATTCCTGACAGGTCACGATCTTGGCCGGCGCGAAGGGTGGCGAGGTTGTCGTTATCCACTTGCAAGGCGACAGCTGTTTCGCCAAGTCAGCAGAATTGCACTCCAAGCGATTGATGGTGACGCGCTGATCGAACGATTCAGCGCGAAGCGTCTAGTCGGTCTCCCATAAGGAGATCAACTCAGGAATCGCTCTCTGGACACCCAACCGCAGTCGGCTGGTTTCCATAGGACCCAGCGAGAGTGAACCAGTCCCCTCCACCAAACAAGCCAGTTGCTCTAGATAGCCAACGGGACGGCTCGGAGGGGCCCAAGTGGAGAATCTCAGGGGCAGACGATAAGAGGCCAAAGTCGTCGACGGAGAGATGAAGCTGGTCGTGATCGCGGCAGTCGTAGTGCTCAATGTCGGAGAAGTCACAGGACTAGACGAGCTTGGCCCCGGAGGCGAGACGCTGGGTGGAGAGGCAGTCGAGGAGGCAGGGAAGGATAGAGGAGGATGAATCGAATCAGACATAGCGGCCAAGTAGAAGATTTCGTAATGAGTGAGTCAAACTGCAGTCGTTGCGCGGTTGCAGTTAGAATAAGGGGCAGCTGTGGTGAAGCGATCCAACAAAAAGTAAAAAAAAAGGTGGACCACACATATCCGTTGATTGGTACACCCATCAAGATGGGACCGTTTGATGGGTGGGACAGGCTGATTCCGTTCAAGATGACATATAGGTGATAACGGGCCAGCGCAAATGTGGAGAAAAATAAGAGGATGTCGTTTCACGCCTGGTCCCAGATATTAACGGACTAGCGAATATCACGGTCCGATCTGGATACTGGATGCTGGGTGGAGCTCACGTGAACGTGCGAGGCTAGATCAGCCGAGACAAACCTGATGTGCAGCATCAATGACGGTGTGATACATCAGTTACAGCAGAACCCGGTCATTGGAGTGGGTTAGGGATGATCCAGATGCTGAAGTTGAATGGGATATGGAATCTCGGTGTGATCAGCCAAATCACTTAACTCCGCCCTAGAATATTGAAGATCGATTACAGGACAAAGCTTGATATGTGAAGTGGTAAGCCGTACTAGTCTGTTCATCAGAAGAATGTGCACAAGGGTTTTTTGTGGACACCACAAAATTGATAAAAACATTTTATTGGCTAAATATACCTTCATTTTGAGGTGAACGTAGTATCTAAAACTGCGCGCCAAAATTATAATTCGAAGCCAACAAACACCGCAGTATTCGCGACAACCATTGTAGTATAGATCAATACAGTGTTGATCGACCCACCATGTAGGGCAAGTGTGGTAGAATATGAGCGAGGGAAAGCGGCCATGTGATATAAATTAACGTCTAAAGTTGGTTAACGAAGATATCGACTGGTTTTTCGAAGCGGGGACTCGTGGTGTGTGCGTGATGGCTGCTGAGTTTTGCTTGACGTCGTTATGGCTTATTGCACTTTAAGGCTAAGTAAATTATCCAGCATAGGTAGATCTCATTAACTCTTACTGCTTCACATTTTGATCCCCCTAATTATTGATCTAACTTTCTCATTACGCAGTCGGAGCAGCGAAAATATGCAAGGGAGCTCCGTTACTTTGATTCCAACACCTTAGGCCCCAGACATGCGCTTCACTGACCGATATTGCGTGGTATCTCTGCTGGGTGCCGTCGCGCTGGCATCGAGTACTTAATATTGACGTCGCGTGTCCGTCACCACAAGACTTCACTCTAAAGATTTCCGGTCTCACTGCGCCGTATCAGTGCTCCAAAACGGGCGGCAAAAAGGGTACTAATGGACACAATTTTTGTAGTGAATGTTAAGGTTTATTGGCGCTCCGAGGATCAAGCGTCGATAAAGTGTAGGTTTATCTTATTTTTCCTTTTTGGGACGAATGTTTGAAAAATTTTATCTACAGAACTTTCTCATCCTCATTGGCACGTACAAGGCCAATGTTGACACCCTCAAAACTTGACTTCTCCAATTTAGCCAACTTAAAAGATTGTACGTTATTTTTCTGTCTGGCTCATAAGGCGCTGACGTCGGTCTTTGTTTCGTATGTTTTTAAAGTGTAGCAGTGACCCTTCAAGCCGCAATCGAACGCTCTACCGATGAGTAGCGTCGAGTAAACGGTCCTAAACTCTACAACAGACATGTAATTCACCATAAGCCGTCATTCTGGGTCCGTAATGCAATGTTTCTCTAATTTGTTAAACTGGTGCACAGGAAAGTGACAAACGTGAGTGAATGATTTGCGATAAAAAAAAATGTACGGGAATTGGCAACGACTCCTTCAACAGTAAGATATCCTTCACGACAGTGTCGAGTCATCTTTGAGACATTCTACGAATGGTTGTGCACACACACACGAGTATTAACACTATCTTGACGCCGAGGTATCTCCACTGATCTCTTTCCGGTGTAAAAAGGATCTTGAGAGCCTTGAGAAATGATGTCGAAGAAGCGTTTTCATCAATCTGACAATGGAACACTTTCGTTTTGGAATGGAGCTCGCAATACCTGTCAACTTCGGTCCATTAATTGTCTTCGAATGAGAGGAAAATGTCAACGTAGAAAGCAGTGAAGAGAGCCTGCAAACAGATTAGCAAATGCCACGTCACCAGCTTCAAGTGGTACGATTTTGTGTGGACTGTCGACGTACTTGGCATCGGAATCGTTGATTTTGTGCAGTTGGAAGAACGTCGCAATGACACCACACTCGCTTTTATGCGTAGGCAGAAACTCCGTTATCCCTTCGATGCTGGAGTTTATGGATTTGACAAAGTCTTGGCTATGGTGGTGATTACATGGAGTTTGTCTAAATGAAGGCCGTGGTGTGTGGAATTAAATTGATGTGGCATGATCATCTCTATTCGTAATGACATTAGATTTGTCTTCGATATCTACGAGGATCGCTGCTCTTGAGTGGCAAACCCACTGATAGTCTGGTCATCTCTGGTTAGAATATTTTTTCATAATCTTAGACTGGCATGTAGGCTGGAGAAAGCATCACGTACATGAAGCAGAAGTCAACACGATGAGTGAGCAATGTTTTAGATTGGAGAAGAGCTCCATTATGAGTCCTAATGCTCAATGTCTCAGCGCTTGGTCATCAAAATGATTGGAATGACAAAGTGACAGTATGGTTCATGATCTCTAAACTCGCTATAACCTCTATACTGTCTGGCAAGTGTAATGTTTGGTCGCAGTGCATATAGTTGCCAGATCATGCAACAATCTCTGAACTCGCATCGACAGAGCCTGCCTGCTTCGATCGAGAAATATTCATGATAGGCCGGATTGAGTTCGTTTGTTTATAATTTGTGTGACTGTCTGTAACTCAAGAAATGGCGTGCATGTCCGAGAGGATAATGCTCTCTGGTCACGAATGCGGAAGGACTGGATTTAGTCCACGCACCGATTATCAAGATTTGTCAGAAACCAGTGTTGGCAAATGATTTTTTTTCGTCAGATACAGACTATCATGTAGTATTCGAGTTCATGATGGTTGTGGTGGGCATTTTGTCAAGAAATTGACCACTTTGTCAAGCCAAAATACATCGCATCTCGTGAGTAACGTTTTTCGATCAAGTATGGATTTGTCGTCTTTTTTCGTACGCGTCGCCGTCGTCGGACTGTCCGTCTTTCTCTCGCTAGAAACCAAGTCACCTGAGTCCTTGGCAGGAATACCCACTGCCCATCATATAGACTTGTGAGCTCATGAAGTGATGGCGAGAAATTGTAATCCAGGCACAGCGAGAGAAAGATGGCAGAAATTCATTAAGCTGCAGATTTGACGACAAATCGAACGACCTCGAAATTTGCAGCGACATGCTCCCAATTAATCTACTTAGGTACGCTCTCGGATCGAATGTGATCTTTCATGATGAGCTATCGTTTGACTAAATACCGAATATTGTGTGTGATTTTGTGGTCGAGAAAATTCAGAACACTGATTATTATCAACAATCCATTTCGATACGATGGAATCATGCGTTATTTCGCATCACGAAAGCATATATGATCATTTCTATATGACACATAGATGATGCGCGTTTGTAATACGGTGCATACAAAAGTTGAAACAGCGTCCAGTCAGCCTTGACGTCCAAATTGGGTGAACAACTGTGGTTGATGAAGCGTGTAAAGTTTCCACAGCTTGAGGCATCAACATTGGTGCGCACAACGTCAAAATCGAATGTCGCGTTGCCTTGTCGACCTACGTGTTCCCGCAGTGACATTACGTAATTAAGCGCCTGACGGTCATAGATATCTTGATACCGTCGTCGCATCTCTTGGGACGAAATGAGCTCGCCTGTATATTCACCCACGAACTCACCAGAATCAATCGGCTGGGCAGATACCACGCCCCATCCTTTACCTTCGCACTCAGCAAGGTAGAGTTTAATCTGGCGCGTACTAGTACGAATGATTTGCTGGTACAATTTGTCCTTCAGTTACTCGGATAAGAGATCCGGTGGCAGTTTGTGCAGCTTGCTGCTTGGGCAGTGGCATATCTAAACCCCATTAAGCTAAAAACTGTGCTAATTTTGGTGTCGAAAGACCAAATGTAGGAAAAGCTTAAATCAAGGGTTACATTTTCTAAAATTGAGTAATAAATATTACGTGGAATCCCATTGGCGAAAATATTTTCTTTGGTCTTGAAAAACCTTCTTTTGAATCTGAAGCATTGCGTGCTCTGCACCACTTTTCAGCCCTATCGCGTGGGCTCACTAGGTAGAGCTCGATTAGACAATTCTAAAACTGTATTTTTGGATAATATCGCTGCGATGGTTGCGTTTTGCGAAGAATTTAGTATCAGACCCAAAAAATTGCTCACATTAACCCTCGTATTGACGGCAAAACTCCTCAAATAAATGCCTAAAAATTCCACTGCATAGAGAAAATTGCTGCAAACGCAATAGTGAAAATTGTACCAAAATTGGAGCTATAGTTTTTTTGATACTTCATTTCTCCGTTGTGCACATTCTTTACCTGAACAGACTAGTATGAGCCTTACCAAAGTGGGATAAGCGATGAAGGTTGATGGACCATCCAGAATCAGCGCAAAGAAGTCTGATCAGGTCCATTTTCAAGAGAAGTGCTGAGTCGGTGCGACCCTTGCGGCCTAACGTACAATGGAGGTCAAATATATAGTTGAGGGAATGGGCAATGTCGATGTTGTGATGATCCTGAGATGTTTCGAAGCGATCTGGGGCTGATCGCCCTGATCACTGTGCTGATCATGATCCAAGCCTGATCAGCCCCAAATCAGTGTCCAAGTATGGAGAGAGACGGATCTGATCGCATGTTGAATTTGTTTCAGATGCTTTGGTCTAGCATCTCTCAGAGTCTTTGTCGAATGCAAAAAAACTCTGCTTGACGGGACCGTCGTTCAGTCCCTTCATAAAGCCAGTGACCAGCATAGCTGGAGGCACCAGCTCGTATACAATATTTGAAAGCAAATATTGCATACTTTTAGCGTAAGCTTGAAGATTAGGCTTACCTTGCCGGAGCTCCATGAACTCCTGACGGCAATTAAGTTTCATTTCTGGAGCTTCGAAGTTGATCATTAGCTCAGTTTTTAGTTTCTGATAAGTCAGGAACGCAGATTCAGCAGTGGATCTGCGACTCGTTGCTCATGCCCGGGCGGTCGCGCCGCTAAGATGGTTTTAGTTAAGGCGAACAGTGCCTGGGAGACGGATCCCGAACTAATTCTATTGTGACTTTCGAGGAATCAGGATGGTTAAAGATTGCCATAGAGTTTGACCATGATCAGTCCAGTAGTGGTACGGATCTGGTTGAAGGTGCGACGAAGATGTGAGTAAGGTGGTATGGCGCAACCGTGCGACGAAATGAACAGGGTCGAAGTACGAGGTGGGTCACATAAGTTGATGTACGGTACATTAGTTATTGGATATTGCATATATAATAACAGGATTGAATTTACCGCCTAAACAAAGAGTCGCTCCACCACGTGTCGCGGTCATTGGGAGCACAGGGCTAACTAGGCCCCTGTAGCTTAACTTAATTCCCGGTTAAGACGCGCATAGACGCATTTTGACTTACCGGAAGGTCCCCAACGGGTTTTGTTTAGGTTTTCAACCCTCACCCCCTCACGCGCACGTGTTTGAACACGTTATATTAATTGGAAAGGTTTCGTGGAGATAACAACGTCTGTGGTTTATTGTGGAAGATCGTGGTTTTATCGTGGTTTTCGTGATTTCTCGTTATCTTTCGTTTTTATTAGCTAGCCTGATCGGACGAAGTTTCCAATCAGCGCCCTCAGATACTTAAACTAAGTATCGACCCTGACTACGGTGAAGATTCCCACCCGAGGACACCCCCGTCTCGAGAAGGTCATATCCTCCGACCTGATGTGAATTATCTTTCTCATCTAAGAGTCCACCTGAATGAGTGTAACCACCGAAGATCAATGAGTACACAAGGTGCGATGAAGTTAAATATGGATTCTATCGTACATGACGACAGATCGGAAGACCGGGAGGGTCAGATCAGTCATCATAGTGATGATTCATCCGATCCTGATGCCGATCAGAATCAACGGAGTACCCCCTCCGATAGTTGGCCGTCCGGGCTAGTGGGTATCCGAAGCTCCACCACACTTTTGTCCCCAAGAAATTAAGAATTTCCAGGAATCCATACCTTGGCTGGTTTTGTGTCCGACGCCACATAGCTGTTATCTTGAGATCTGGCTCGATACGAGCGAGATCTTGTATGTCCCGGGCATAGTCCACCGTCTTACCGATAGCTGCTTGCCCTTGTCGCCCCGGAGTGCAACTGTCTTGAAGGGGGGGGGGCAGGCTCCGTGCCCAGGCCGTTCGTCCTTACGATGCGTTCGCTCCTTCTCTCCGAACTGATCCTCCCCATCTTTTGATTGGTGAGGGCTTGGCGGAAAATTGAGAATTAAACAGATTTTACAGTATGTATCTTTATGCTTCGTGTCTGGTCCGCGCAGAATTGATCAAAATTGTGGACCTCCTGGTAAATAGTGACCCCGCCATAAACTGTAGTCGGAAACAACCAGATTTTAGAGTTTGAACCGCTCTAGAGAAACATGACGTGATTGTCTAAGGTTTTTCGATTATTCCATCTTCTGGCGACATAAATCCGCTTTCCATTGCTGTTTTAACCGTCCAAATTCATGCATCCTCTATGAAACGGTCGTGAAAAAAAGCTAAGACACCTAATTTGCGCTCATAATCTGCTGTGATACGTTAGAACTGTTCTGTATGTAAAAGGTTTCTCAATGTAATTGTTTTTTGTAGCTACTTGTTTATAGAGGAAGTGACGAAATTGGATTTGTTCTTGCCGATATTCTTACTTGCCGAAAAAAGGCTGGAAAAGGCGTATACCAGGAAGGTGTTGATGCGTTGGAATTGATTTTAAAAATCACGGATGAGCTTACAGAGCCATGGATACAATGTGGCCGACCAATGCAATGAATGCGTGCATCAAATCTGCACATAGTTTAACGCTTGTGATAATGCTGATGAAGGAAATAATATCATGTAGACGTGTCGTGTGCGTCGTTTGAAGGAATTTATACTGCTGAAAAAAGCGACGAACCTGCCTTGTCGAGGACTTTCTTGTGAAAAAGAAGAAAAATATTAAATGGAAATTGAAGGCAAAGTGCGTGACATTTGACGCGAATAGGTATAGATGCCGTAGATGCTACCACCTCCGCAGGCTTCATGAAGAGCCACGACCTTAAATCGTGTAATCTGTCGCGATTTATGCAGAAGGGGGTGCAACACTTTTTGGAAGTTCATGGTGATTGTTGTTACGGTTGTATGTTCAATGAAAGCTTCGTGTCACGAGAATGAGGTTGTGCTCATTCAGCATCTCAAGAGGTAAATGTTTTCTTGACTGATATATGATCGCTAGTGTATCGACTGATTTTGTCTTTCTGATTACCAGTATTCACACATCATCGACTACATATCCGTCATTTTTGCCTTCCAGTTGAACAATGATGTTGAAGTTTGCAAGTTAGCACCTTGAATTTATTGCTATATTGCACCGAAGTAGCTTAAACCAACAGTGACTGCCGATGCTACGTCAGGTATGTCCAAGAATAGAGAGATTTACTTATGGGGCCGAGTTCAACCCCAATGGGGCTGCTCGTACTTAGTAGAAAATATCGTCAATAAATGACGTATCTTTCGTCACATCAGCACTACCACGTGTTTTGCACAATAGCCATTCATGCTGGCCAAGCACCAGACGAGTTTAAAGGTGCCGTGACTACGCTGGGTCAGCTCCTTTGCGCAGTCATCACCTGGTGTCGTGAACAAGGCAACTCGTTTGGAAAGGGCTGGAAGTATTCGCGCATGGTCAATCCTGCGTGTGGTGCGTTGGAGCAAGCTCAAGGAAGGGTCGCTTTTCTGTTTCTATATTTAGCACCAAGCTACGGTTTACCAGAATGAAAACCGGACCGTCCCAGCTCTATTTGATTGCTAGATGGCTCTCCGTGGTCTGGAGACATTGCAGGTCCACATAAGTACACGAGCAAAAAAATACCTCAAGCGGTTCCAGAGTACTTGGAAGCACGAATAAGTGTGTTGTGAGGGATCAAGTCGCATCCAGAGTACGTCGTGTGATGCAGCAAGTGGGGGCAAATGACGTCAGGGGAATGTACCAAAATACAGTGCAAGCTACGATTAAGAACATCAAAGTCTGGATCAGAAAGACGGCGATACGAAATGATATGATCTCTGACAATCGTCGCCTTACAGGCAGCGTCACCACATACAGCAAAAAGTTCAGACAAGACAAAAGGAGCAGGAAGGTACGTGTAGATTTTTTTTTTAAATTTGTCGATAGGGGAAATTTTTATTTATTTATTTATTTATTTATTTATTTATTTATTTATTTATTTTTATTTTTTTATTTAACTATTCATTCATGTATTTATTTATTTACTGTCCAATTTAAGTTATTTGCTTTTCGCAAATCCGCTGTTTACGAGGGTATGAAAATGGTCTCAGAGAGGGTTACCCGGAGTGCTAAATCAGGGTACTCGGATGGTTACGCATTCCGGGCAACCCTTTAAAAAATCATTTTACGTGGACTTAGTGCTGTCAAAACGTATTCGATGTACTGCAGCGAATTTAGGTGGCGGGCGGTGACCTTAGTGTACGCATACAGCGTTCCGGTCCCGCAATAAAAACATCTACTCGGTATAAAGACTACTACGGAGATGCTAAATTAGTTTGAGCTAATGGATGTTGAACCATTTACTTTGAGTTAATTGAGACCAAATTAAGGAGATTCCAAATGCTCACATTCTTGATCAATACAGTAATCCATCGAATCCATTGGCTCATCATGATGGTACTGCTGAAGAAATCCTCGAAACTTGTGACGGACAAGTGGATATGATCGTAATGGGCACAGGGACTGGTACACAATCTGGTACAGCGCAAAAAACTAAGAAAAGTATCCAAATTTCATTGTTGCTGGGGCTGATCCCTTTGGATCGATATTGGATGAACCGGATCATATGAACGACGAGAATCGTCTCAAGTCCTATCAAGTTGAAGGCATTGGCTATGATTTTATACCTTAAGTCCTTGATCGCTCGCTAGTGGATCGCTGGATCAAGACGGGGGATCAAGAGTGGATCTTGTTGCCTCGTCGTCTCATTCAAGAGGAAGGTTTACTGTATGGTGGCTCGTGTGGCTCTGCCGTCGCGGCAGCGCTCAAAGCCGCCCAGGAATTCACGATCGGTCAGCGTTGCGTCGTGATACTTCCTGACTCGACACGGAAATATGTCCAAGTTCTTGTCTGATGGTTGGATGTACGAACACGACTACGTGACAGATATGCCCAAGCGTGTACTGAGTTCGTTGTGATGGGACGGCTCGGAGATGGTTTTGCAAACTCCGATCACGATTACTCCCGATCTCACATGCAAAGAGACCGTGGATATTAATAAAAAGGAAGGATCTGACAATCTCCCTGTCGTTGCGAACGACAATTCGATCGTTGGCATTGTGACGGAATGCAATCTCATTGCACAGCTCATGCCTGGACGTTTACACCCCACTGACGCCGTAGCGAAGGCAATGTTCAAGCAATTCAAGCCGGTAAGTCCCCAGACGTCGTTATACGACCTCAGTCGGATCTTCGATCGCGATCACTTTGCTCTTTTCGTCACAAAAATGCATTTGCAAGGGAGGTGCAACGGAGACCAAAGTTGTTATTATCGGCGTAGTGACTTAGATTGACTTGTTAACGTACATTGCGCGTCACAATCTACAGTACGAATTACTCGACATGTAGGTACACGAGTAGAATATCAGCAATCCAGCCTGCTATAACGTCTTGTTTTCCCACGACCTTTTGACTCGTATGCTATGTCTCTTCCTGGTTTGATTCATTCAACATGGAGCAATTACCAGCTCGTGAAAAAAAACATTTTTCTTTGCAAAAACTTCGTGACGAGTATGACGAATCCTTGAAGCAGCTTCTAGATCATTTGGTCTCTGTGCAAGTCTCGCTGGTAATGTCAAAAGCGCTGAATTCTTTAAGGACCCTGTAATGGCCACGATACCCTTTGTCGACTTTGTCTTTGGAAACAAGAGTGAAGCGAAACGTTGGGTAAAGTGCAAGGATGGGGTGAAAACATTGAGAAGGTTCTATCAAGACTGCACAGCTCAGCGACTGTTGCTGTCGCACGGTTATCTCCACTCAGGGTCCTAGCCGCAGCCTATTTTAACCTTTTTCGTCGGTACATACAGATTAGTCGAAACAAATTCTCGCCAGTGCTTATCTGAGCCATAGTCATAATCTGGGAACCCCACTCGAAGTAGTCTTGATCCGAGTTCTCTGAGTCACCGACCAAGTCAAAGTCATCCCAACTTCAAATAAACAGAAAAATTGGTTGTATTGCTGAAGCATTGATTGCAGGGACTCAATCTTTCCTTGACGGCTGCTACGACCACTCGTTAAACGTTTAGGACGATCCATTTGCTTCACGTCACGGCCTTCAGCGTCACAATGTGCGTAAAAGCAGCGGGGAACGATTGGGCAGCTGCCTAAGAGACCATTAAAATATTTGCATTCGCGTAGAGCCAAGTGACTATTGTACGCCTCAACAACTTTGTGTTTCTCATCGCCAATACAGAACACGAGTGATGGCACAATGTAGTCTCTAGGAAGGCGGCAAGCCGGATAGACTCGCAATAGTTCCATGTCTTTCGACTTTCTCCACGAAAGCAGACAATGAAGGCAAAAGCAGTAATCACAGCCTAAATATCACTTCAGAAAGAATCGTAAGTTAAAAAATAATAAAACATGCTGTCTCACAGCCATAACTCACTTAACAGTGCAAAATATTTGCCAGATTGAACAATTTGTCGAAGCAAATGCCACACGTGAAATCCTGCTGATTGCTTTCGTGAGTAGTAGTCGATACAGCGACTGACACTCTAGCAGCAGAGTACGACACGCCAGATGCTCCTGGTAGCGTCGCTGGGTCGTGTCGAAGGCGGCAGTACTCGTCGAACTTGGAATTTCCACGCAGAAAATGGGAAGCTTACAAGCGAAGCTGCAGCCGAGAGACTCAACGCTTCTTCGACACCACACTCACTCATATTTGCAGGAAGGGTATGCCAAAAGGTACATCGACTACCACAGCGACATTAACCTAATACAAAAAGCGGCAGAGCATAGAAATTGGCGGACTGCAGCCAAGTCGAGCCGAGAGCTCGATTTCTCTTCATCAAATTTCCCCCGCATGTGAGCTGCTATGTGACGCTGTAAAGTTTCAGAGATGCTATCGCGCTCGCTGCGGCGATTATTCAATTTTAATTAGAAAAAACATTTACGTTGTATCTAAACAAGACACAAGATAAGTTAGCAAATTGCCACAAACAAGTGAGAAGAAGCAAATATACCTATCCGCCTTAACTACAACATCGGATTGCGAGGGGACCTTTTGAATACTGGGTCATGAAAGCCTCTCCCTAAAACTTCTTCGAAGCTGTCTCGCGCCACTTTCCGTTTACAGACATACGGTTGACCCGTTCGCTCCAAAAATGAATGCGCCTTCTCCGCTGGCTTTTGCTCTACACTGCGCTAATGTTAAATATTGCGTCGTCGAGATACCCTCGCTTGTACCAGCAGTGACCGAATACATTCTCTCCAATCTTTTCAGATCGCAAACAGGTGCGTATAGCCACATCCAAGACGATGTTCGGGCTCACTGGAAATGCCAAGTTGGCATGGCGCATGAGCCATTGCTTCAGGCGCCCAAACATTATTTTAATAGGATTCAAATGAGGTCAATACGGGAAGAGGTACAGCATTATCACTCCGCAACGGTGGACGGCATCCTCCAGCTCAGCATACATATGAACCCATGCGTTATCCATCACAACGATAGAACGGGGTGGCACTATCTTTGACACGAACGCTTCGTGGAAACGATTCCGAGTGAAATTATTCTTTGTTGTTGCCCAAGCAACGAATACTTTCGTATCGCACGCAATGACGACTGATATTCTTGAGCCTAGGATACAAACGCAACCTACTGTTAGACATACGCAACCACCCACCATCTTCAGTTTACCTTTCCTAAATGGCACACGCACCACCGCTTTCTGTCCTTTCCGGGAAATGCGTGCTTGCGCATTGCGTCCACGTTTTTTTGCCGTTTCGTCCCCAAAGAGGAGCTTCTCGGGAAACGAGTAGAATATAGCAAGCTTTGCGCGCTAGGTCGCGATCTCGGCTTGTAGCGCTTCTCTAGCATGACGCCCTAGCACCTTCCTCGACAGTTTCAATTTAAAGTGAAGGACACGTAGGATGGTGGCGTGCGACAGTGGTATACCCATCCTGCCAAATTTCCATTTCAGCTCTACCTGAAGCTCTCCCACGTAAAAACACGGATGTGATGCCACATACAACGATATAAGCTCTACCACTTCTGCAGAGTACGTCGTCGTTCAAATGCGTTGCTTGTGCATCACGTGCCCAATCGTTCGAAACGACTTGTACCATCGGCGTACGGCGCGCTATGATATAAAAGCGAAAACAGAGCGAGCGAAAAGGTGATAATGTAAAGCAAAAATACGTTCAATTTTGAGTTTAAAATTCGTCTGCGTCGCTCTGATGATCGAAGTCTTCGATATTTTCTGTCGGTGCTTGGGGTGGCATTACGAGTGAAAGACGCCTTCAGCGGGAAAGCTGTAGTGGGGCAAGCCAAGAAACGTTTTGAGCACACGAACGTTGATCATGAGCTGGATTTCACTTGATCCGTTCAAGCGCAAGGTTAAAAAAAATTCTCCTCCGCGTCTGCGGGCGGTTCAGTGCGTCTCATCTCGTTGATGAGACGCAGCTGACGAAACGTAGCAGTGTCCGGTAAGCTCACCGCAGTACCATCGGATTGACGCGCATGAGTTACTACGAGGTGTGTGCGCGATCTCACCAAGCTGGATAGATGGGTTCGACAAGAGAATTTTTTACTGCCTCGGCGGAATTGACCAGGCGCGAGCGCGTGGCACGGTGTAACCCGGACATCAAAGTTTCTTATCGAGCTACAAAGTCAAACAAATGGACCTGTACTCTTTTTTCGCCGCGCGTAGTTCGCTTGCACCAAGAGTATTTAATGTCGAAAATTGTCGGCGTTCAACACGACAAGGGCCTTCTGAGGAGCGGTTGCCCTGGGGCGCACGTACACCGCGTCGTTGACACTGCTCATAACGGAAAAGTGCTTGCTGCGCAGTATCTTTCACGAGATCTACAAGTGCTGGAAACGGTTCTTCAAGGTTCCACTCGAATAGATGACCACGGTTTGGAACAGTCGTGCGGCTGGTCTTATTGATTTCTCCTACTTTCACAGAGAGATCAAAAAGCATCGTTATTCTGTTTCCTGCCGTTATAGAAACGTTTGTCGCAGAATGCCAGTCACAGAACTGGCATTCGATGTCGCACGTCGCGGAAATATGCCTTTCTCTGATTTGTACGGCCCACTTAATCAGCTAAATAAATCGAGGGTTACGGACATTATCGAGGGGTTACATGACGTATTTATTTATTAAATAAGGACGGCAAATGTAAATAAGCCTCTTAATTCGGCAGATTTACTATTCTTTTAGCCAAATTGGATGAATTTCACAATAGGTATTTATTTATTTATTTATTTTACAGTATCGTCCCCACGCTACTCGACAAAAATAGATGAACCCGATCAAGCCCCACGCTGCTAAATTGCCACCGAAGTGTTCCTATAAGGTCCCAGAATTGCAGATGACTGAAGCCCGCCATCTAGCAAGCGGAAATGTCAGGATGGCGGTTTTTTGCGGAATCAACAGGATGACATGTTTAAGAGACTGAAAGGCGTTATGTCGAACAGACCGAAAATATGGAAGCAGTGTGAGGTTAATGACTTGCGCGAATGCTTTCGCCTGGCGTCTGGACGATCAAGAAAAAAGTACACCGCGAGGCACGTTTAAAGACGTTAGGGATGTGGGAAACTGTTTAAAAAAACATCTTCAAGTGTGAGTATAGAGTAATTCATCCTATGAGAATGGACAATTTACACTTATAGAACGTAGGCAACTCAGCACAGCTCAACTCAATAAAACAAATCAAAGCCCGGTGTTTTGTTCTGCCACTTGCTTCATTAACCATTGCTTAGTATTCTTCTGTTTAGAAGAGCCAGAGCTCCTTCACCTTTTTTTGCGCTCGATTAAGAGCACATGTTTCCTCTGAGTGATGGTGGGAAAATGCCATTGAAACCGTACAAGCTAATGCGTTTCTTACGACGCCGACGAAAACATGACAAATTAGGGGTTTTGATCAACCCCCACTAAAACTCATGCTAGCCAAGTTTGTGTGCGTGTAGCTGACAGCGCCACTACTGGGAACAGCCAAATACATATCTTATCATTTCCTCATCTTCATATGCTATTGCTGTGTCTTGAGCTGTCTCTATGGGCACCTGTGATGTTGGACGAGCAACAAGTGGAGAAGTAGGCGGCATGTCTTGAATAAATAGTACGTGCTATCTATTTGCAAAAGAAGCAACTCGAAGCGTTAGTGAACGAGATATCAGTGGTCGAGGTACCATGACTTGCTCCAACGCTTCATCAGTCTCGATAGATCTTGAACCTGGTAGAGCCTCCCTACTTTCGTCTTCCTCACTACCAATTCTTGAATTTTAAACATGAATTTCGGGATGTTGACCAATCCGTTTTTGAGCGCACGCTCGATGTCACGCCTTCTTGTATCGTTCCGAATGGTACCAACAATCTATAATTGGGTGTTAAATCTTAAAGCAAAATTCTTGCAATTCGAGATCTTGTGCATCATAGCTTTTAAATATTGACCAGGTGTGAGTCGAAATTCCAGCGGCAGCAGTCACTCGCAAAATCCATCGATTGTCACATGAGTAGATATCTTGTACGCTTGACAAAACGTGTCAGAACTCCGCGATTTTGCGTGTCAACTTTTGTCCTGAGTACGCTTTTTAATAAAGATCTCATAGACAGTCCAGTTTCTCATTTTTATTCTCTGTCGAATATTGATCAGGATGGTCTAACGCTTTTTCGGTTTTGCTTCAATTTTGACGCAGTTCGTTGACAACCGCTACTCAGGATGTATTCTAATGGCAGGACTCATGAGTGAACTCGTTAAAATTGATATCACTACTTCCACTCTTGTCCGAACGTGGGAACAGAGCTTCCGTGAAGACGCAAGAGTGGCAGTCCCATTACGAGCTACGTGAATCTCGTGGGGATAAATGATATTCACCTAAAGATCCGAAAGAGTGTGGTTATCATGACACACGCCTCTGTCCATCCTGGTGTCCGTAAAGAGATCGGCCTATCCGACGGACTGGTCCGTCTCCCCGTGATATTGAAGGACTCCCAGACATCATCGCTGACCTGGAGCGTTCGTTTGCCGCTACACCCAAAGCATAGCGAAAAGCGATGTAAAATTTTAATTCATGGACACTTGACTGAAATCGTAGTCAGTAATTTTCGTGACGGTTACTGTATACTCAAAAGCAATTCTTCACGTGTCTGCACACGCACACATTACTATACCAATAGTTCCCCCACTCGCCTTCACTATATCTTATTACTCACCAGCCGACTGCATTCTCTTCTTCTGCGGCCTCCCTCTAGACCGTTTGCGTGCGAAAGTCGCAGGCAATAGATCATCTAGGATTATGAGCGACATTTTCCGTTGCAAAGATAGAGCCGGCATACAAAATTTGGATAGTCTTGTATAGGTACCGCGCAGAGCAATAGATCGCGGGATCATTGGCAGAGACGAATAAACCCATTGTCTATAGTGAAGGGCCGCGCACACATGGACGCATGGAAGCTCGAACTCGTCCAATTTCAGACAGCTACACGTCCTTCTCTGTAGATCAACCACTCGTGATCCACCGTCTCCCGCAGACACCTTTCAACACAAAATTTGCACTTGGAATCCTAGATCTTAGCCGTCCTTGTAGAACGTTGCGTTTCACCACTTCCGCAGCCTTTCGGCAGATAGTCCTGTCGTCATAAATCTTTTCATACTTGACATGAAGCCGTGGCAGTCTCTCCATCATAAGATCCGATATACTTGTGCACATAGAGAACGGGCGGGTTGGATTCAGGCTTTGGAGCTCTCCATCGGGTTTGATGTGACAACACCATAGCGGCGACAATGAAAGGCCGCGGAAATCCATTTCTCATCTCCTATGGCTCTCAGATATGCTGCTGCCTCCGCCGAATGAGGGGAAATGTCAGCCCAGATTCTCTCTGCTTTGATCGCACGATTCGCCTTGGCTAGTTGGGCCACATGACGGCTAAATCTCGCTTCGTTTGACTGTTCACGTTCCGCTTAATATGTTCAGCGCAATAAGAATGTGGCATGTGTGGTACAAAATAGGTACAGACTTTACGGAGGCCCTTGTTCGATCGCTTACATCAATCATGTTTTTCGTGTGTAATATCGGCAGCGCTATCAATAAATTCTTTAAAAAAATTGGGTCCAGCACATCACGCACTCGTTGTATCAGTTGATAGAAACTGCTATCACAATGGTGTCATTGTTACCCGTGACAACACTTGCCATACAAATGACCACGTCAACGGGACCTTTCGTGTGACAGACGTCCAAAAAGAAAAGTGGAAGGTAGTTGGACACAGTCGGTTCTATTATCCCATAGAGTAAGAAAGCTGACTCAAACCTGGGTGGACCACGTGCGTTTAAATTTTCTCTAAATCGATTCACGACCGTGCAGTCCACGTGTGTACCGCCTTGATTACGTCCATCACTTTGACTTGATGGGTGCTACCCGCGCATTGCTTTAAGACATACATACTCAAAAATTGAGTGGATTCCCGCCGCTGGTTACCAACGTGCTCGACCCCTTCATGGTTGAAGCTACACGACTTCGTCACTCGTGCAAGCCCGTCGGTGGGAGGAGCACGCTATGGTGAGTAATGCACACAATACTCACTCGAGTGCGTTTGTTGGATGTGAGCCTAATGTCTATTGTGTCTTATCCGCAGTGTTCCCTCACAATTTTCTTCACAGTAGCGGTGGGCTCGAACTTTATTAATTAGACAATCTTGTATCTCTTGGTCTAAAAAAGTTGTAACCAAAAGCACCAATGACCCCATCGCTGTGGTCGAAATTGTGGCGTTAAACTGGAGAGTGTCTATCTTTTGCACGGTCAACAAAATTTCGAATGGACAATTGGCATCCGTCTTACACGAGAAACTGCAATTCTTGCTCTGGTTGTAAGTCACTCTTAACAATCCTGAATCCTGAGCAGTCTTTGTACGCATGGATCGCATCTGTTACAGTTTGCGGCGTGTTCTGACCATGAAGACTGTTTGCAAGATCCTGGTGAGGTACTTTAGAGCCTCATCCATGGTGCTTCTAGAAGGTCAGGTTCAGATCTGAGTCAGTCTCGTTTCCGCATTTAGGAATAACCAGCCATGACTTCAGACCATTCCTACTAAGTACGATCGGTCCTCGTCAAGAATATGATCCCTTACCGAAATCACCCCACCGAGTCCATTCAGCAGCTGCGTTTAGTTGAGCACGAGGCTATACCGTTTACCTTATAACGTATAATTTTCATAACATTTTATGGGGAAAAACTGCAGTTTAGACCGATTGATGGTTATATCACGGAAAACGAATACACCAGTTTAACGTCCAAAGTGGCAACTCGATACTTAACGTTCTATGCACATGTGTGCCCTTTCATATGCATGTTCGCTCCCTTCTGAGTAGCGACTCCCATGAACATCAAGCGGCTGATTCATTTACCAGGTCTAAGATCCCTTACAACTCTGCATTGAATTCGTCTTGTATCCATATTATGCGCATAAATTTTGTCCATAACATTATGCCTATAATCGGAAGTATCGTAAACCTAAATACGTAAGTATACATTGAATAGCGCACAGTGTGACTCTTAGGCGCTTGATGCAGTTTTTTAGGGCGCGTCATGCAAATTTTACCGAATATAACTGTCTCACGAATGAGCAAGTGCTGTCGGTCCTTCCGTCCATATACTGTCCACATCACATCGCCAACCACAGTGTCGCTGACCCATTCCCAAATTGTAGAGCCAAATCCAAAAGCCGAAAAAGAACTTTGGACCATCACTTTTATACTACACCATTGACTTTTATTCAAAGTGGATAGAAATATAACAATAAGCTCTAAAGCTTTGCCCAATCAAAGTGGAACGATTGAAAAATATACCCATTACCTTTGCTTGATATCTTTATAAAATGCTCTTTTTATGCTATGCCTAGTCGACCTCTCGACATCGTGGCCGAGCAGCGTGTTCTCGACGCATATCCTCAGGGTACCGACTGGAAGATTGGTAGCCCAGTTAAACTGCATAAAAAAGGCGACTGCTTGGTGACTCGTCACACGAGACAGTATCGAGCTTAAACCGAGCGGTGGGGCGCAGTCATAGCTAACGAAGGTTACGGTTACACCGGAGATTGTGGAAGCTTAGAATACTACATAAGCGACTGTACGATAACGCTGAAAGAGATGAGATATGCAATACATTCTTCATTGATTTCGGAGGGATATCAGCGTCTACGGCAAGTCGCTACTCGTCCGGTTTGCTATATACAGTAAAAAAGTTAAGTCACTATTAAGTTAAATGTAACAAAACTTCAGTTGTCTTTCTTTTGCTGAATATGTAGGTGGGAGTTGAACCTGTCACATGTAACAGTATCATGAACAAAACGAAGCGGCAAGATTCTCAAAGAAATTCCTTGAACACATGGACCGTCGGAATAATATTCCTTTTTACGACGGAGCAAAACAACATGTACTGCGCGTGTAGACAAGGGCGTTCGAAGTAAAGCGATTGAGCAATCATTTTACAGCCGCCATCAAAATGACTTATTCTCCCGGTTCAATGCCCGTTTCTACGGCAGGTGGTATCATCCATGACCGTATACAACGTGAATCAATAAATATGTAAGACAACGCTGCGATCGTACAAGAGCTATGCCATAAGATTATCGAATTCAAGGATAATTTTGCGGGAAAAACCGTTATCGTATTTTGGCAACGCGCATGCACATAATCAGACAGCGATCCGTGATTCAGTAGGGGATAATGTGGTGCTACTCCGTCTGGGGCCAAATTCCCCGATGTGCAATCCTATTAAAGGTACGAATGGAGGCGCAACGTATGCCTATTATGCTGACCGTTTTTTTTTAAATTTGTAAGTTGTTTTAGTTTTTTCAAGTCCAGAATTAAGGACAATCTTCGAGCTTGTCATAACGACGTTTTTGAGCTTATCACTGAGGTATACAGTACCCTGACGGAGTAAAAAATGCGTTTGCTCGAAGATGCGGCCAAGTTTGCCAAGAAATTCATTACCAATGATCTCGTTAATTCGATGACCCTTCACTGTATGAATGCACTAAATACGGCAGATCGTTTTGAAGATATGCACTACGGTAAATAGGTCAAGTTTTTATGTCTATTCATACTTAGCATCAAATTTGCAGTGAGTTTTAGAGAAATATAAATTTAGCACATCACTCGTCACTCGTTTTGGCTATCGTTGAAAATTAACTTAGATGGATTTGTGTTGTAGACAGAAAGTGAGTGGATGACACTGCAACTGTTGGGAAGCTCAGGGAAAAAAATTACCGAAGAACTTTCTGGTTTCTATTCTTTCCAGGATTGATTGATTGGCTAGGGTCATTTGCTTCTGCCCAGATTAATTGATTGGGTAGGATTACTTGTAGAGTTTTTGAATGGGCTAATTCACTTTTCCATTTGCTTCCTACGTTCACAGTTTCGCCTCTGCACTATAACCCACTTCCGGTTATGAGCCCAACTATGGCAGAGACAAACGATGTCTTAAAATGAAGACAATGGTATCGTATGGGAGTTTAATCTTCGGATGAAACTCGCCAAGAAGGGTCTGCTGGAACATATCGTCGCGACGAAAGCTCCGAGCGAAGATAACGCTAGCGCCTCGACATGTAATGTATACGATATGAAGGCCTTCGCAATTATGTGTACGATGATAAATCCAAGTCTTCATTCTGTCCATGGTTGGAATGCAGGAACGACTGCAGAAACCTGGGATATTTTAAGGAGCTTCTTTCTTCGTAGAAGCATTCACAATAGGGTACAGATGCGTCGACAGCTGCATGAGTTTAAAATGCAGAAAAGAAGAAGTGTGATGGATCATTTTTTCAAGTTTGACGAGTTGTGCATGTCAATGCACGCCATCGGTGATGAAGTTTCGCTGGATGAGCAGCTCGTG
Source organism: Sclerospora graminicola (assembly GCA_001887855.2). Classification (NCBI taxonomy): domain Eukaryota; phylum Oomycota; class Peronosporomycetes; order Peronosporales; family Peronosporaceae; genus Sclerospora; species Sclerospora graminicola. The sequence goes on from MIQA02017158.1 coordinate 32,280, forward strand.
TGATTTTACTTGGAAGCTTGTCGGACGAATACGACCCGATAGTAAAAATTATTGAGAACATGAGAGAGATTGATTTGTCTCAAGCAACAGAGATGCTTCGTCGTGAATACGAAGGTATTGCTCGAATGAAAAGAGCGAACTCGCGTTGAAGGCTACAAGAAACTTCAAGTGTAGCAATTCTCGGTCGAAGGAAAGAAGAAACAAGTTTCCGGGGACGTGTTTCTTTGCGGAAAAGTGGGAATATAAAAACAAGATTGCTGGAAGAATCAAGACAATAAGAGAACACTGAGCAAGCGTTTACTTTGAGTGAGTATGGACCTGAAGGTTGGCTACTTGATAGTGGTGCAAGCAGTCATATATGTGACGAGTTTATGGAGATTCGATCGCTTAAATAGGTATGTTAGCATTTCGACTGCAAATTGAGAAACAGTGATGGCTGCTGGAATCGGAACAATTCGCATCGTCCTGAAAAACAAGAAGCCAATACGAATTGAAGATGTGTTGTACGTTCCGGGGTTGGACCGTAGGCTTTTGTCAATTCCAGCACTATCCAAAAAAGAGTTACACGTGACCTTTCGCAATAAAACATGCACGATCAGGAATGATAAAGAAGTAGTGACTCAAGTGACCCAAAAGGGAAAATTGTTCGTGTTAGAATGTAAAACATTGGAAACAGCATGTACAAGTAAAGAGGTCAGTGGTGAAGCCAAACGTGTAAATTCAAGTGTATGGAAATGCGTGATTCGGACATCTTCCAACGAAGACAATGAAAAAAAACTCCAAATATTAATGAAATAAAATGCTTACCCATTTTTCCTATATTAGAATAAGTTAATTCAATAGTAATATTAAAAATTATTTCAAAAATTTGTTGAATGAGTGCTCTACCCCAAAAAAAGATTTTAAATGCTCTACTTCAATAGATTTCGCGGAAAACCAAAAAAAAAACCTTGACAAGTGTGTTGCAGGATTTAAGATGAAGAGTCGTCTATTGTTGATGGTGATCAAGACGAAATATGTGAAGGATGTGTGACTGGCAAGTCATCCATGAAGCCTTTTCCAAAGTCAAGTTACGATGAAGTGAAGACCACTTCGCTACTTCAAATTATTCATAGCGACGTAATGGGTCCAATGGAGACCAAATCGCATGGAGGAGCAATTTTCTGGATGATTTCTCGCGCTATGTGGTCGCATATTACGTCACACACAAGTCCGACGTGATTGATAAGTTCATTGAATACAAGTCGATGATGGAAAATCAGTTGACTACCAAGATCAAATGTATTCGCACAGACAATGGTGGCGAATACATGAACAAACGGTTTGTAGAGGTGTGTCCGAAGGTTGGTATCATGCACCATGCAGCAGTGCAATGTTTGCCGAAAATGGTATGGCCGAACGAATGAATCGGACACTGTTGGAACGTGGAAGATCGATGTTGAACTATATGCACGTGGAGAAGAAGTGATGGGCCAAAGCAATGAATACTGCAGTATATGCCACCAACCGCGTTACATGCGCTTCCTGGCCGACCAAGACTCCTATTGAAGTGTGTTTTGGAACTAAACCAGACACACATGCGAGTTTTTGGTGCTCAGGGCTACGCACACATTAACAAAGGAAATCGCTCTAAATTGGACAAGAAAGCATTTCGATGCATGTGTTTGGGGTACTCGCATGAAGCGAAGGGATACCGTATGGAAGTTCGATTCTAAAAGACTAGTGATCACGCGATCGGTGACTTATTAAGAACTACCAAAGTCCATGTATGTGCAAGTTGTTTGTGACACACCCGTCGCAACGCATACGAATCATGACAATGAAGTAGTGGTGCAATTACTGGTTCCTTCTACGCCAAGTGTAGTAGAACTAGTGGTGGTGGATCAGGCGGGCAATGATCGACCAATTTCACCTCCTCGTGAATTTGAGTCTTTGAGCCTGCATCAAAATTTTATGCATTCATCTGATCCTGCTTTCGACATTGATGATGTTTATATGGAGCCAACGGATCTTGATGTGGATACCAATCAGGATATTGTGCCCAGGAGGAGCCCGAATTCCTTTCAGTATAGTGGACACAATGCTTCACTTGCGTTATCCCCATCAATTCAAGACTCTCAAGCTTTGGTTCCAATGAGTATGTATAATGCAATCGTTCCAACACGCAGTGATGAACAAGTGGAGCGTGCGCCTAAAAAAATTGCATTGCGTATGAACAAGCTAATGCTGCACTCGAAACTCCATCGACATACCTAGATGCAATGGCGTCTCCTCAATCCAAGATGTGGTCTGATGCGATATAGACTGAGTTACAGGCGCTTCACACAATGAATACATGGACAGTTGTGAAGAAAACTCCAAAAAAACTGTTAGCGGAACCAAGTTGGTATTCGCAATCAAGCGTTCTGAAGATGGTGAAATTGAGCGGTTTAAGGTCCGACTAGTCGCGTTGGGCTATCGACAAACCTATGTAGTCAGCTGACTATTACGATACGTACTCTCCAGTCGCGAACGTGAATTCAAGTCGTGTCTTCCTCGCCGTATGTTGAAATTATAGTATTGTTATACAACAATACGATGTTGAAACTGCATTCTGTGGTGGAGCCGATTTCCAAATCCATGACGGAAGGCTTGGGTGGAATCCGGATACCCACTGGCCCGGACGACCAACTATCGAAGGGGGTACTCCGTTGATCCTGATCGCCATCAGAATCAGACGAATCACCATTATGGTGACTGATCTGATCCTCCCGGTCATCTGACCGGTCGTCATGTGCGATAGGATCCATATTCAACTTCATCTCACCTTGTGTACCCGTTGATCGGGGGTGGTTACACTCACTCAGGTGGACTCGGTGACGAAAACGATGATCTTGATCAGGTCGGAGGGGATGAGCTTCTCGAGACGGGGGTGTCCTCGGGTGGAAATCTTCACCGGAGAACGGGTTGGGGTCGATACTTAATCAGTATCTAGGCACTGATCGGGAAAGTTCGTCCGATCAGGCCAGCCAACGAGAGAGAGATAATAAGAAACCAAGAAAACGCGATCAAACCACGATCTTCCACAGTAATCCACAAACGTTATCTCCACAAAACCTTTTCCAATATTAATAACGTGTTCCAAACACGTGTGCGTTGAGGGTGAGGTTCGATCACCTAAACAAACCCGTCGGGGGTCTTCCGGTAAGCCAAAATGCGTCTAAGCGCGTCTTAACCGGGAATTAGTTGAGCAAGAGGGGACTAGTTAACCCTGTGCTCCCAATGACCGCAACACGTGGCGGAGCGACTCTTTGCTTAGGGGGGAAATCAAAACCTGTTATTATATATGCAATGTCCTATACCTAGTGTACCATACACCAACTCATGTGCCTGATTTATACTTCGACCCTGTTCGCTTCGTCGCACGGTTGCATAGCATCACCTTACCCATCCTGGCTGCACCTTCAAGCTGATCTGTACCACTTCTGCCCTGATCACGGTCGGACTTCTATAGCGATCTTCAACCATCCCGATCTTTCGATAAACAACTTGGAAACCACTTGAGATCTGCCCCTCGGACACTTGTTCACTTCATATCCAACCCGGCTTAACTCATAACTTCACCTGCCTTTGCGTCTGGACGCCGGTTTGGGGCTGATCAGCCCCGATCGTGATCGGCACAGCGATCAGCCGAGTGATTGGGTAGTGATCAGGGCGATCAGCCCTAGATCACTTCGAAAACTCTCTGGATCACCATCACAGCGACTTTGTTTGCCCACTCGGCCATATTCCTGACCTTCATCCCCTGTCGGGGTAACCATATCGCACCGATTTCAGCCGATCGGGCCTGATCGGGCCTTCTCACGTCATCCCTGGACAGATCCATCGGCCATCGTCACTTGCCTTGACTTGACATTACTCGCACGACTCGCCATTCCACATACCCCATTCCATTCAACATCTGATCTTCGTATTTTGGGGCATAATCAGTTGACTCGGCCGATCGGGCCGGAACTTCGTATTATATTCACCTTCAACATCTGCACTGTTCATAGTTCGGCCCGCTGATGTGGTACGTCACCATTGCTGCGGTATCTTAACTTGTCTCTGCCGATCTTGTCATACATCCACGTGAACTCCATTTAATAAACGTTATCCCGATCGCGATCTTCGCTGTTCCGTTAGTATCTGGGACCAGGCGTAGTAACTGTGCTTGGCTCATTTTTTCATATCACGAGCGCCCGTTGACCACTACCTTTTCATCGTGAGCGCGATCAGCCTGTCCCACCCATCAACTGTCTCATCTGGATGGGTGTTCCATCGTCACCAATCAACAGCCATGTGTGGTCCACCTCATTCTCAACATTTTTCCAGATCGCTTTACCACAGCCGCCCCTGAGCCGAACTGCAGCCGCGCAACGACTGCAGTTCGATTCATTCTTTTCCAAATTTCCCTTTTGGCGACTACCCATGGCTGACTCGAGACGATCTTCCCTTCCTTTTCCTGCATCTTCGGCTGCCCCTTCGATCACCGACTCACCTCCCAGTTCAAGTTCAGCTGATCCAGCAACCCCCCTGATCACGACCGCGGCCACGATCACGACCAGCCTCATCAGTCCCACGACGACCCTGACTTCGTATCGTCCGCCTTGGAGTTTTCCCGCTCGGCCTTCTTCGGATCGCCCTGTCAGTTACTTGGAGCAGCTAGCTCGTCTAGTGGAGGGATCTGGTCCACTCACGCTGGGGTCCATGGAAACTAGCCGGTTGCGGTTGGGACTCCGAAGCGCAATTCCCGAGTTGGTTTCCCTATATGATACCAATCGGGCGCTTAATGCCGAGTTGTTCGACCGTCGGGTCGTCATCGATACTCTGGAACGTGATTCTGCCGATCTGGCTAGCCAGCTGTCGGCTCTACGATTAGATCGCGACAGACTTGATCAAGATTTGCAGGACATGACAAGCCGCGTCCAAAGTCTGACAATGGAGCGTGATCAGCTGGCTGCTGACCTCGCTGCTCTGCGCATCTCCAAGCCTTCGGATACCGTCGCTTCTCTACAGTCGATGATTCGTTCGCTGTCTGTTACTGTTCGCAATCAAGGTATGTTCGTCCCATTTGTTTCTTCTGCGATCTGTATATGACTTTCCATGTTTGCTTCCAGACGAGCGCATCGAGGCGATGAAGAGTTCAATGGTCGAGATGGTGGGTCATTTGCAACAGATCGATGATCACCGTCTCGACCATGATCAGCTGCTTCGTGACAAGATCCGTACTGCTGAGGACGTGGAGCGTCTGGAAGTCGAGATGCGCTACTCAGATGAGCAGGTCCAGCTCCAGGTGAAGCAGCTTTCAGATTCACGCCTCGGCCGCGCCAACATACAGAAAAGGTTGTGCGAGAGTCGGAAAGAAGCTGAAGATCGTCGCCGCGAGCTTAATCTTGCTCGGGTTAAACTTGAAACCCTAGAGCTCGATGATCGCGCCTGGATCCAACGTAACGCCGACTTGAGGAAGATTGCGGTCCAGACCATGGACAGGTGGACCGACCCGAACACCGATTCGGGGTCGCTTCGGACGGCTTTGCAACGATTTCCTGAGCTGATCAGCTCTCTTGCTCCGTCTGGGACACCGTCGCAACCTCCCGAGTCTGCCCCGCCATCGCCCACGTTCTCCGTCGCTTCCTCGCCGACCCATGGTGCTGATCAGCCCGTGATCAGCACTGCAGCGGCTTCTGCGTCTACTCCATCCCGTTTACCGCTAGCCTCGAGATCAGTCTCCTCGATCTTGAGTTCTGCGAAGCGTAAACGGGCAAGCTCATCGAAGAAGAAGGTGGCTCCCGCCAAGCGCTCTCGTCTTATTGTTGACTCGGACGACGAGTCGACCGATCTGGACGAAAGGACGCTATCTGCTCTGGCCCGATCACGCAGTGCTGATCGTCGAGTTCCAGTGGCGACCCCTTCGGGCGTAACTTCGCTGACCCGGTTCGTCGCTTTACTTGACTCCGATGGCGAGGACGAAGGTGATCTGGAGGAGAGGCAACCGGCTTCGGCTGTTCCCAGTGTTCCCCCTCCCGCCAATACGACGCTGACCACCCGACCGCCCAACTTCACTGGCGTCTTCATTCCAGCAAGCAAGTCGTCGATCGAGCAGGACGACTATAGCTATGATCCGAATCAACGGTTCATGGATCTATACGTCGTTATGCAGGGCAAACCGTCGCCTGCTCACATGGCAACTCGACGATCCTGGAGTGCCGATCAGGTATGGGATCTGACGCCTCTGGTTCTTTCGGTGAGGCGCAAACTCGTCCCTCGCTTGTGGTCCCGTCCGCCAGGATGGAGTTTTCCAAATAGTTCGACGGCGCCCAAGGACACGCAATGGCAACCGAGTGTGCTGACCGGGGGGGCCATCGACCTTCTGATCGATTCAGAACCTTGGGATGTCCTCATGACGCCTATGCCCGAGTTGGAATTTCCCAATCGCCCTTGGTTTGTTGATCTGCAGGGACGTCTGGCCCTGTATTATCAAGAGCATGTTCAAGCGATATGGGAGGCGACCCACCATTTCCCGATCACGGTGGCGGTGCGTAAGGACGCGTGGTTGGAACATTATCATCACGCTCGCAAGCGCCGATGCAGCAAAGCCGGGGCTGCTTGGGCCGTGATCTGCGACCATGTGGTCAATGGGATTCAGCGCGGCGAGTGCGACCTAGACGTTTTCATGTTTCCTGCCGTGCTGCACCTGCCTGTTCGCCGGGCGGAAGCGCGAGGCCTCAAGGCCGACGGCGGGGAGTGGTATCCTTGTTATGGACACCCGGCTCCGATCACGTTGCGTGATGCCTTGAGCTTGGCCGATCGCCAAGAGCCCTGGCGGAACCAGTACCGATCACGTCCCATGGATCATCCGGCGATCAAGATTTCTCGTCTGCGCGCAAGTATGGCCCATGATAGTCGTGATAGCCAGCTTCCGTTTCGTTCTTTTCGTAATCATTAATATATCACGACAGCTTCTTGATAACTTTCACGTTCCATATCAACACTTCATATCCAGGTACCAATATTGTCTCCATCTTGTATATCGATCGTTCACATGTATTCAAATGTAGTTCTCGTGCATTATATGTATATATATATCCATTGACTCTGAACCAGCTCAACCACTTTGATGTCCACCTGTTCGGCCATTACCTTTGGCTGATCTGTCACAATGTGTCAACCCAGACTATTGAGACTCCTGGTTGCCCTCTTCGTGGGTTTGCATTACTCTAAATCGATTTCGTCTCACCCTATCACGTTCAAACTCCCTTAGTAAAGCTCCACAGTTCAGATCCCGTTCATCTACCCACTCGGGATCGTCATAACCTTTCCACTGAACCAAGTAATCACGATGGGTTCGACCAAATCGGGTCCTCTTGCCTGATCGGGTATCCAAAATCTTTTCCACTTCAAATTCATTCTGATCAAACGTTCTTTCCCAACTGTCCTCGGGCAAGAGAGCTTTGTCGAAGTCGAACCTTGGCTGATCATCAGATGACAATCTGGTTTTTGGGCGATCGGGGTATTCCCGGACCAGCTTCAGCTTCGACAAGTTGACGATCGGGGAAATTCCGTAATCGGTACCAGCAGTGATCAACCGGACGGCATGATCACCGATCAATTCGGATATACGGAAGGGTCCATGCCACAGGTGTGCTAACTTCCTGGCGTATCCTTCTTTCACGCGATACAAGTAAAGCCGGACCCATGATCCCGGTTCGATATTATGCGAATCGGCATGATCATTGTTCCGATCAGCTTTTTCTTGGATGGCCCTCCGCAATCGTTCGTTGACTTGTTCCCGCGCATGTTGGTAGTGACGCTGGAGTCCCATACGCCATCGACGAGCCTCGCGATCTCGACCTCGGGTACATCCAACAGGAATCACCGACTCGATGGTATATCGGGGGTCCCAACCAAACGCCAAGTAGAACGGAGTATCTCCTCTGATCCGATCGAAAGAGGAGTTCAACGCAAACACCAGCCTCTCTGCATACTCATCCCAGTCTTGCTGAGCGGAATCCGCGACATACATCTTGATAGCTCTGGTTAGCGTCTGTACCATACGTTCGGCCTTGCCGTTCGACTGCGGACGGTATGCCATGGTCGCGCTCTGTTTCTGGCCAAGCATCTGATTGAATGATCGGAAAACTTCGGCCATGAAACCTGGTTCGCGATCATGCCTGATCACTTCACTGGCTCCAAACCGTCGAAAAACACATTCTTCGTAACTGCAAGCGACTTGTTGGGCTGTTCGGGTAGATCCCGCTTTCGCGATCACCAATCCCGTGAACAGATCAGTCCAGATCAGCAACTCTGTGTTGCCCTTGAACGATTTTGGCAGGGACGGTATGTGATCCATCGCTATCACTTGGAAAGGGTAGGTCGCCTGGATATTTCCAGGTGATCTTCCCCGGATGTTTGGCATACCTTTTCCAGTTTCGCAATCCGTACATGTCCCGACAAACTTTTGTATACTTCGATATAAGCTCTCCAATGAAAATGTTTACGGATCCTGTGATACGTTCGACCTACGCCCTGGTGACCACCCTCTAAACTGACGTGATAATGATGTAAGATATCAGCTTGTAAAGTCTCCGGGATCACGAGCCTTGCCGATCGGTCCAGATCTGCATCGGCCTGATCAGCTTGAACATAGTAAAACAATAGATCATTTTCGTCGATCTCATAGTTGGACGCGATCTTAGCACAATCTTTTGCTTCACCCTGGCTCAACTTCTCCAGATCTCCATTCAGAAACGCCTTCAAATCAACGATCCATTTTTCTTCGTCTTGTGCCTTGAGAATTCTTTCGATCCGCATCTCCTGTACTATTTCTTCTGTTAGGCTTTCTCGAGAGAGTGACCTGTTAGATGTTGATCTGGCTCGTGATCTTGTCATGATCGAGACCAGGGCTGCTTCCTTCTTATCTTCCGCATGAATCAGCTCGGGCAGCCTATTGATCTCCACCAATCCCTCCAGCAATGCTTTATCAGTAACTATCGATCCGGTCTGATCACGCATGGCCATAGTGGCTAGATGATCTGCACTCCGATTCCAATCACGTTTCACATGTAAAAGATCATGACTTGGCCATCCACGTAGAGCTTTCATAACGCGATCGTTCAGCAACTTCAAACGCGGTGCTTTGCAATCGATCTCTCCAGTGATCTGCCGAATTACCAGGTTTGAATCTCCGCATATGATTACTCTTCCGATCTTTTGCTCTTGCAAGAGATCCAAACCTAGCAGCAGACCACGATATTCGGCTTCATTGACCGTGATACCCGGAGTATAGTCTGAACCAGCAGATATAACAGTCCATTCTGGCAATTTCCACAACAACGCGCTATACGCCCCCACGCCTTTCTTCACACTCGCTGATCCGTCGAAACTTACAACTATCAGATTTTCCTCCGAGCCGACGATCGGTGGGGGTGTAATGATCGATTCTCGTGGTTGCTTCCGAGGAGCGACCTCGATCAGAGCTTCATCGACTTCTGATCGGGGTGTGATGCTGGCTGCTAGTGTTCCAAGAATTTCTTCTTCGCCCTTGGTGCATTTGATGATCTCCAAGGTCCACTGAGATAACAGCGCTGCCCATCGCCCCAGTCTCCCGTCTAACCCATTCGCTGACAGTAACCAAGCCAAACTAGATCGCCTGGACAATACCTTAATCGATCTAGTTACCATCATAGAGTAACAAACATCCAATACACGTAATAATCCTAGCACTTCTTTATCCACAATACCGTAGTTTACTTCGTTCGGTTTTTATTTTCGGCTTGTGAACGTCACCGGGCAATAAATTCCATCGTGATCTTGGACCAGTGCGGCCAATATTGCCCATTTACTGGCGTATAGAATCACCATGGGAATCTTCTCCGGATCGAAATGTTTCAGTATCGGTGCCGAGATCATCTTCGCCTTCAACATACTGAAAGCTACCATAGCTCGCTTCATATGGTTCTCTGACCCTGGCACAGTTCGATCGATCAGTGATCCAGCCTTGAGATTCGATTCAGTAACTTCGTTTTCGCGATCAGTCTGACTTAGTGATCTTCCCACTCGATCACGCTCTCGTAGTCCATGATAATCCACTTCCTTCAGTTCATATAGTATAGCGGCGTAAATTGAAAGTTTTCGATAAACCGGCTATTGTAATTCAGGGATCCGAGAAAAGACTGCATAGCCTTCAGTGATCGGGGAAAAGGTAGGTTGCTGAGAGCAGCCAGATCTTTCGGGTTTGCTTCCAAACCTTGGCTCGACACGTTATGGCCGAGGAAGGCGACCTTGGGTTAACCCCAGAAACTCTTGACCACCCTGATCGATAAATTCCAGCGCTCGCAGGTGTTCAGGAGCCGTTCGACCTTATCGCATAGCGTATCACATGATGTTGCTGTGACCATGATGTTGCTGTGACCAAGATGTCATCTATATATGATCGCCTTCCCAAAACTGATCGGCCCTGATCTTGGTCCGGTTCACCCTCCGTAAACCCATCATGTAGATCGGTGTCTTCTCGATCAGCACTGATCTGTAAATATCCATAGAGAGCATTGTCAATCAATCTCAGATAGATCTGTGGGGCGTTCTTTAATCCAAACGGCATCCGATTCCATTCGAAAACTCCGAAAGGTGTAACGAAAGCCGAGATCTCTCGAGCACGATCAGTCATCGAAACCACTTAGAAACCACTAGCCATATCCAGCGAACAAAACCATAAAACTTTATCCAGATCTTCTTATAAATCATTGATCAGGGGCATCGGATAGACCATCAACTTCGTGAGGTGATTCACCATTCTATAGTCGATACATAATCGAATATCGACCCCGTTCTTTTTTATCACAATCACAATCGGTGATGCCCACTGCGATGTTGAAGGTCGGATGATTTTTGTCCTCAACAAGCCCTTCATCAAATCGGATAACTTTTCCCGGTATTGTGGCGCGACTTTGCGACAACGTTGAGCGATCGGTCTCGCATTTCCCACGTCTATATCACAGACAGCTCCGTAAGCGGCTGGGGGTAGGGCGTTACCCTTCCCCATCAGTAAATGGCGCCTTTTCCAGATGATCTTCTTTAGCTAATCGATCTGCTCGGGAGTGTTCTCTTCGGGATCACCGACCTGTAGATCTTCCATGGTGACTTCTGGCATATTTGGCGATACTTCCGGTAACACGGCCATCTGCTTCTCGATACCTTCAATGTACTGATCACCACCTTCATGCACTTGTTCATCTACCTGATATACCTTTTCCTGATCAGCATCATCTTGAGTCGCCCCTTGTAAGTCATCCACTGGTGATCTACTTCGGGTTCACCTTCCTCCGTAACAACTTCGGCAGATTCATCCTCCTTTTTCTTCTCAAGATCGTTCCTGAACTCCTCACCATCATTTTCGCCCTCTGGACCCGCTGTCTTCGGTGAGCCGGGTCTAATAATATTCAATATTTGTGGACCTTTTTTTACCCGGCTTTCCCCTATCGCTTTTTGATCGGCGGTCTCCTGATCAGCAGCTTGGTCGGCGTAGAATATTCCGGCTTCTCGACCATAGGTGAGGTATCTTCATCCGCTAAGTCTTCGTCACTGATCAGGTCCGTGGTGGCCTGATAAGCCAGATTCTGCCATTCAATGTATCTTCGTGATCCCACTGAGACATACCCGATCTGTCGAGGTACTTTCCCTTCGGGTAGCCACATCCCTAAGATCATGTCTTCGTGAACGATCAGCGGCTGATCGGATATATTCGTAACCCTGATGTAACTTGATCTGCCGATACCCTTAACGAACGTTGGTACCCATCGTTCACCACGGGTTAGCCACAATTTCAGTTGCCGATCGCTCGGCCGAATCATCCCATCGACCGATAGGGCCACCCCGATGTTCTCGTACTGACCCATTTTTAGCATCCGTACATGAGTACCATATAAAGGGCGTCGGCCGGATAACTGAATCTGCACCTCATCTGGCAGAGTCAGGGTTCCATGAGACAGGTCAAGTCGTATACCGGCTGGTACCATGAAATCCATTCCCAGTATCGCGTCTTGACCGGCTAACCGACCAACCCAAGCGTTGAAATAGCAGACCAGGGAGCCTGCCAAGGTGATTTTAACGCGTGATCGTCCTTCCGTCATGTACGAACTTTCGCCGATCCCAACACATTCTTGCCTCTGGGTACTGTCTATACGACATCCCACCTTACGAGCAAAGGCGGAGTCGATGATCGAGACTTCTGCCCCAGAGTCAAATAGAATAGTGGCTTTTTCATTGTTGATCTTTCCATTAGCTTTAGCCTGTTTAAACCACTTGTCGGGAGAGTGATACTTCCAGTATCCTCGGGATTCACCGGGCAGTAGATCCAACTCCATGATCACGTCCGATCGGGAATATTCATCCACTCTGAGACTGTGAATCGGACATCGATCGATGCAATTTGAATTAGAACATGTATTGTCGGTTATCTCCTTTTCCTCAGACTTATCTCCGCTACCGACATATGCATAGATGCAGAACGTAGATCGCTCGGCTCGAACCTGATTCCAACCTGGCGAGCGATCTAGTTTAACATTTTCTCGACATCTGGTGGGAGCATGCCAGCATGTTTTGTCGGCACATACCACTTGCGCATCAGATTGAAAAATTCTTCAATAGGGCAGGCACCGGCGTCGTGAATCTTCTCACAGGTTTTGCATACGAAAAAACAATGATCTGAAGGGTGGCCTTTACGATCACATTTTCCACACGTAATTCTTTTCCAGCAATCACGATCTCCATGTCTGGTCGACCCACAATGCACGCATTTCTTGCGAGATCGGTCCTGATCAGGTTGAGCCCCACCAGGTTTTCGCCCATCCATGCCATTAATCGATGATCTCGGGCGATATACTGGCTCCGTCGTAAAGATATGACGATACTGTTCCTCGTCCGAGCTCAAACTTGATTGACCACTTTCCTCTTCCGAACCGGAACTGTCCGATTCTTTCGTGATCATCCGAATTGCTCTGGCTGGTCGTGCCGCTGGTATCTTGCCCTGGTCCGGATGTGGTTTCGACCGGTACCGGTTCGATCCTACCTCGACCTTGGGCTGTCGACTTTTGGCTCGCTGCAACGTCCTCAGAGTTAGTTCCAATTGCTTCGAATCCTTTATACGGAGCAGGGTTAGCTGATCAGCCAGATCACGATTATCCAGAGTGCCAATAAAGTGTTCGACATGCTCGCGAGCTATATCCGGGTGTCGTGGGTCCTTGATCGACATTTTCGCACGTAGACCAGCAACATTCAGGCGATGTAAGTATTCGATCGGCGTCTCGTCGGATCTTTTCTTAATGTGGTAATACTGTCTCGCGACAGACACCCCCGAGTTGCAATATTGCTCTACAAATTCTTCACACAATCGAGGCCACTTCAAACGCACTTCTCGGCTCAGCTGCTTAAGCCAGTTCTTGGCCGGACCTTTCATTAGATCAGCGAAAATCAGACATCTTTCACCTTCCGGTGTCTTGTCTCTCAAAAAGGCTGATTTAGTCCGACTCAACCAAGCTCTAGCCTGATCATCATCCATATCCTTGCCGGTAAAATCTTTTAATTCCGAGATCGCCGACATTCGCACTCGAGTGATCGTTCCGGAATCACTGTCAAATGCCTGCGCGGAAGCCATATTCGCCCTACGAGGCATCTCCATATCCAAATCATCCGGATCAAAATGCTGACTGATCTCTCCTTCTGATTCCATGTCCACATCACTACGTGGGGGCGATCTATGAAATCGATCTTGGTGACCGACCTGGCATATCGATCGAACAATTCCGGCCGATCGAACTGATTCCATATCCACGCCCACGAGCTTCTTGACCGGTTTCTCACCGGATTGATTCATGTTTGATGCTGATCGCCATGATTGTCCTTGCCCAGGTGTGAACTGAGGTAATCCATATTGTTCACTCGCAAATCGGTTCATCATAGTCGCGAACATAGTTCTCATTTGCTCTGGCACCTCCGGCATGTTGGTAGGGTCACTGCTGGGAGTCGGATTGTTCTGTGGAACTTCTTGAGCATCTTCAAAACTATCATCCGATCCGACTCGACCAGGTTCAGGCTTCCTTTTCCTGTTCTGCGACTCGATCTTGGGGTCGATCTTATTGATCCCTTTCGGGCCCAACGTCATACAAGTTATCCCAACCGAGGAGTCGGTGGAGTTCGCTCCAGATTGTGATGACGATTGATATATCGACTCAATATCCATAGGATATTCAACCAACTGCGATCGGTGTGAAGGATCCGCGATCGGCGACTGAACCACGGGGTTCGCCCCGAGTAACGAGGCAAGGTGATCATACAGAGTTGTCATAGCCTCTCTGATCGTCCCTTGGTCCAGATCGAACAGCATATTCGCGTCGAACGCACCAGTAGTGAAACCAACTTCGTCGATCTGCGCCAAGAGGTTCCTGTCAGGTCAAGTTGACTGCCTGTGATAACCGGCCTGGTCGCCCGACCTTCAAGTTTCCCGATGATCTTGGGTTTTATGATCTTCATCACTCGACTGGTAGCTAGGAACTTGTGAAACTCTCGAAGATAGAACAGTCGTTCTACATCTTGAACAGTGGTCTTCTCAGCTGGTTCGGTCTTCTCTTCGTCTTCCTCGAAGATCTTCGGTTTTGGTTTCACATATTTTTTAGGTTGATCACGATGATCCGCCCCCATGTTTTTTCTTTCTTTTTCCATTTTCTTCTTATGCATAGGATCGAGGTTAGCACCTCGATCCTTTCCCGGGTTATAGTCAATTTTACTATAACCCGGATCGGCCCCCATCGGGGCCATGTGGGGAGTTGTTTCATCTTTAATTTCGACCTGGCACTCCACCAGACCAGGTCGACCATCGCTTTCATTAGGTATGGACAGCATCGGAGGCGATACGCCTTCCTCCAATACACCCGAAAACGTTTCCTCCACTTTGATTTTCACATCTTTTTCATCATCAAAGGAATCACGGTGATATCCTGAGTCACCAAGTGATCCGGGCACGCGCACCATTGTGGTGGAGCCGATTTCTAAATCCATGACCGAAGTCTTGGGCGGAATCCGGATACCCACTGGCCCGGACGACCAACTATCGGAGGGGGTACTCCGTCGATCCTGATCAGCATCAGAATCAGATGAATCACCATTGTGGTGACTGATCTGATCCTCCCGGTCATCTGGCCGGTCTTCATGCGCGTCAGGATCTATGTTTATCTTCATCTCACCTTGTGTACCCGTTGATCGGGGGTGGTTACACTCACTTAGGTGGACTCGGTGACGAAAACGATGATCTTGATCAGGTCGGAGGGGATGACCTTCTCGAGACGGGGGGTGTCCTCGGGTGGAAATCTTCACCGGAGAACGGGTTGGGGTCGATACTTAATCAGTATCTAGGCACTGATCGGGAAAGTTCGTCCGATCAGGCCAGCCAATGAGAGAGAGATAATAAGAAACCAAGAAAACGCGATCAAACCACGATCTTCCACAGTAATCCACAGACGTTATCTCCACAAAACCTTTTCCAATATTAATAACGTGTTCCAAACACGTGCGGGTGGACGGTGAGGCTTGATCACCTAAACAAACCCGTCGGGGGTCTTCCGGTAAGCCAAAATGCGTCTAAGCGCGTCTTAACCGGGAATTAAGTTGAGCAAGAGGGGACTAGTTAACCCTGTGCTCCCAATGACCGCAACACGTGGCGGAGCGACTCTTTGCTTAGGGGGGAAATCAAAACCTGTTATTATATATGCAATGTCCTATACCTAGTGTACCATACACCAACTCATGTGCCTGATTTATACTTCGACCCTGTTCACTTCGTCGCACGGTTGCATAGTACCACCTTACCCATCTTTGCTGCACCTTCAAACTGATCTGTACCACTTCTGCCCTGATCACGGTCGGACTTCTATAGCGATCTTCAACCATCCCGATCTTTCGATAAACAACTTGGAAACCACTTGAGATCTGCCCCTCGGACACTTGTTCACTTCATATCCAACCCGGCTTAACTCATAACTTCACCTGCCTTTGCGTCTGGACGCCGGTTTGGGGCTGATCAGCCCCGATCGTGATCGGCACAGCGATCAGCCGAGTGATTGGGTAGTGATCAGGGCGATCAGCCCTAGATCACTTCGAAAACTCCCTGGATCACCATCACAGCGACTTTGTTTGCCCACTCGGCCATATTCCTGACCTTCATCCCCTGTCGGGGTAACCATATCGCACCGATTTCAGCCGATCGGGCCTGATCGGGCCTTCTCACGTCATCCCTGGACAGATCCATCGGCCATCGTCACTTGCCTTGACTTGACATTACTCGCACGACTCGCCATTCCACATGCCCCATTCCATTCAACATCTGATCTTCGTATTTTGGGGCATAATCAGTTGACTCGGCCGATCGGGCCGGAACTTCGTATTATATTCACCTTCAACATCTGCACTGTTCATAGTTCGGCCCGCTGATGTGGTACGTCACCATTGCTGCGGTATCTTAACTTGTCTCTGCCGATCTTGTCATACATCCACGTGAACTCCATTTAATAAACGTTATCCCGATCGCGATCTTCGCTGTTCCGTTAGTATCTGGGACCAGGCGTAGTAACTGTGCTTGGCTCATTTCTTCATATCACGAGCGCCCGTTGACCACTATTTTTTCATCGTGAGCGCGATCAGCCTGTCCCACCCATCAACTGTCTCATCTGGATGGGTGTTCCATCGTCACCAATCAACGGCCATGTGTTGTCCACCTCATTTTCAACATTTTCCAGATCGCTTTACCACAATTTAATAATGATGTTCTAGAAAAAGACGTATGTTTTCACATACCTGAAGGTGTTGACACGCAACCAATTCAAGTTTTGATATTAAATCGAAGCTTGTACGGACTGAAACAATCTACAGCAGCATGATTAAACGATTTCAAGGGGTTTTAGGAACACGGGTTTTATGGCATGTGTTTTAGATCCGTGCGTATTCGTTCGTCAGGATGACGATTTATCATGGGTTTACGTGACTTTGTATGTCGACGACATGCTTATTGGAAGCGTTTCGTTTGACTCTATTAAGAAAGTTGCAAATGAATTATCAAGTCATTTCCAGCTAAAGACACTCGGAAAAGTGTGATTCAATCCTTGTATCGAAGTCGGGTACGAGATGAGTATGAATTACCTCAAGATCAGTCCGAGCGCATGTAATGCCAAAAGTGTTGTAAATTTAACCAAGTCGGTTCAAAACCGGTATACAATCCGAGTGTTGAAGGCCAAAACATGGTCAAACGTGAAGAAAAGAATCCAAAACTGGATAATCGTCCACATCGATCTCTGGTGGGATCGCTTCTATATGTGGCCACTGAAAGAAAACCGGATATTGCGTTCGCGGTGTGTCACTGAGTCAACATTTAGAGAAACCAAGTGAAGAGAACTGGATTGCGGCTATGCGTGTGCTGCGCTACTTGAAGACAACTGCAAATAATTGGACTTGCTATGAAGGCAAGTCAGGTGGGCTGAAGTTGAGTGCATTCAGTGATGCTGACTGGGGAAGTAACAAGGACAATCGACGTTCAACATCAGGAGTGATGGTGATGATAAATGATTCTCCAGTCATATTCGAGTCATAAATACAAAACCGTGTATCTCTAAGCACTGCGGAAGCTGAATATACGGCAATTTCATTGTGCGTTCAAGAAGTTCTATGGACGAAGATTCTATTGTTATAAATAATAATATAACAATATTATTATTATAATTAAGATCAAGATTGCCAACACCGTCATTGAGCATGAAGACAATTAGAATGCATTTGCTATCGCGAAAAATGAGGGATATCAAAGCCGATCCAAGCACATTGATACACGATATCATTTTGTACCTGACCAAGTCAAGAACAAGGTCATCGAGCTGGAGAATATTGAAACCAAGCTTCAGCTTGCTGATTTCCTGACCAAAACAATTTCGACGAAGAAGTTTCAGTTTCTCGTGGCGAGATCAAACATTGGAAACTTTCCGTCGATGGGGAGTGTTGAGGACAGGAAGTGGATGACACCAACGGAAACTGTTGGGAACCTTAGGAATAAAAATACCGAAGAACTTTCTGGTTTCTATTCTTTCCAAGATTGATTGATTGGCTAGGGCCATTTTTCTGCCCATATTAATTGAATGGATAGGATTGCTTGTGGGGATTTTGAATGCGCTAATTCACTTTTCCATTTACTTCCTACGTTCACAGTTCCGCTTCTGCACTATGACCCTCTTCAATTTGGTCAACCGTAAGATGTATGACAAAAATGACTTTAAGACGGCGCGACAAAGTATACAAGATAGCAACCAAGAAATCTGATAATAGACTCATTCGTCACACCTTCTGTTACAGACGTTGCCTTTTTAAACATGCTAGAATCATTGCAACTAATACTTTTTACGGTCAAAAGACAAAAAAGATACAAAGCCAAGATATAAACTATGATAAATAAGTATATTTTTAAATCCTTCCATTTTGATTGGCAAAGCTTTTGCGCTTTTTGTTACATTTCTATTTCTATCCACCTTGAATAAATACATTTTCAATTTGAACGGGCAATAGTGTAGTACAGTCGAGCATGGAAATACCTGCTCAAAAACGAATGGAATACTTGAACAGGTTTTTCATTCAAATCTAATTATCAGGTGTAAGGTTGGCTCAGGTAGATACCATTTCTAGAACCGTACGGTCTTCAGGAGGAAAAAAATTAATCTTACTGCAGTTTTGTTTACAATTTAGTAATTGCAATTTTTATGGACCCCTGAACTCCATAACACCCATTTTTTGTTTCGATCCATGACTGTAATTTTCAGATTTCTTAGACGGATGGCGCCAAGTGATTCAATGAATATTGGTTGGATCTTGTGACAGCTCACAGCTTGCTCTCACTGCTCAAAACCCTGTGTATATCTGCATATTTGTGGTAGGGTGTTTCAAAACATCATAACGTGCCAAAATCCACTTAACAAACAAATCTCTGAAAAGTTTATTCCCAGAAGCTTCAACTTAGATACCGATAGTTTAAACCTCGCTGTATACATTTAAGAAGAGGAATGTCGCGAAGTAACCACAATACCAACACTTCGGGAAAAGATATGCCCTGAGGCTGATAAGCACACTCATCTCTTGTTTAACTGTGATGGGTGGCGAATTTTGGTATGCTCAATTCCCCGTAGATTGTAAATTTACTTTGTGTCGAGTAGTCAGTTCTTCAAAGGGATTTCTTTGTACTACTAAAACCTCAAGATATAGAAGAACCTCTATCAGGTCACGCTCCATAGCTAGCTCCTACATATGTATTCCGACTTCCTACCACTTAACCTAAATTCCCTTTTGTCCAATCGCAAGCCGACGTCCCTGCAAACTTCCAATAGCGAAATGTCAACCACTTTACCACAGCCGCCCCTTGGGAAGCTACAGCTTACCGTGGGCAATAGCGAGCACGCCAGTGGAAATCTAAGAAAAGAGACGACGAAAGCGCGGCCTGTGGGCACCACCACGAGCTTCGTCATCTGCATCATCATCCCCGAAAGCTTCATCGAATAGCGTATTTTTGGCACGAAAAAAGGAAGAAAGTCCATGCATTACGGAGATCATCCAAAAGCAAAACCGAATACAAAAAAGAAGATGTCTAGCTTTTTCGAAAAGATAGTGCCGATGCTCACAGAGAGCACCATGCGTATCTTGTGCAGAAGATTCAAGACAGGTTCCCAGTTGACACAGGCAACGGCTCCTACTTAGAACGAGTGGCTGAAAGACAAGGCCACACCAAACAACTTTTAAATAAAGTCACCACTTGTATTGTATGTTTAACCATCTGAACTCTCATCCTGACCTGTTGTTTCATTTGTGATGCTTCTGATCCTCCGCAATAGTTGACATAACTTTACATTCTAATTTTATCAGCTCTCTTCATCAATTTGGCCCATACTCCACTCTGTCTATTTGAACAGCAAAATGAACGGGTAGTGTCTATACCAATTTAATGACGCAAGAGGGCTGACAGGATAATCCTGCATAACCGTAATGATCGGGTTCGAACCATGGACGCTATCGTAATATCGGCATCTTTTCCCTGGCTAAAATCAGTGGTGGTTATATAAATCACCTGTTACTTTCATTCAACATGTAAACACCGCGTCGAATGTCATCAACCTGCTTCTGATATGGCGATATGAGCAATAGTATACGAGTCTTTGGTTTTGCCATTTATTCCATTTTCAGACTCAATGTGATGTTAATTCGCCGGATAAGTCAGAGTCAATCGACTGTAACCCTTCATAATAATAATAAAAAATACGAAATAAAAAGGGGACGCTAAAATCCGTGAATCAGACAATAACTTTGGATCGGAGGGAGTAGTATATACCATAAAGTCAAAGGCAGCGCCTATGTTTCTACGGTACTTTAAAACCCTGTCAAAGTTGCTGTGGTCGCCTACCCAAAATTATGTGTAGGAATATACCCAAACTTATGTGTAACACACTTACCTTTATATGTGCGACGTGTATTCGAAGTGTGTACCAAGTACACGTACAAGTACTGTCTGACCATTGAATAATTTAGGTAATCTCCGCGTGTCTCGATATCAGAGGACGCGCAATCGTCTGGCTCAGGATGACTCAAACCTAATTTCGGATCACAATTTTGCGTAACAACTACTGTAAAAAGCTTTAGCTCTTAATAGTAGGCCCCACCAGTCGCTTGTGATATGCATTTTAAGGTAAAGACTAAATAGACTACGACTAACAACAACAAATTAAAGTAAACAGAAATATGATTTAAAGGTGGGCAAAACATTGTGGTGTGGTGTAGTCGCTCTCAGAAATTCCTTCTGAGATACGAACACCCACGGAGGCCCAGATGACTGACTGTCGGAGGGGGTACTTCGTCCATCCAGGTCTTGGTCCGAGCCAGTATCAAGCCGGCTGGACCGGTCACTTCCATCACCTTGGCTGTGACGAATGGGATGATCCATGTTAGGTAAAGCTCACCTTGTGTACCCGTCAGCACTGGCGGTTACGCTCACTTGGTGGACTCTAGGGCGAAAAGTTAAAAGCGGTAAAAAAGGTGGACGAGGGTTAGGACTAGGGTTACACCTGGGCGGAAATCTTCACGGGGGAGCGGACTAGTGTTATACTTGAAATTTGTATACCGCAAAGGCTAGACCGAGAGTAATCGATCGGCCAGCTTAACCAAAACAATAAAGGGGTTACTCCAATCTTATGTGTTATTAGGGAATCTAAATAATACTCCACAATCTTCTACAGTAAGTCAAAACTTCACCACACTTTCCAATAGAATTAAACCATGTTCTAAACACGGGCGACTTGAGTTGAGTATAAGTTTCACGACGACTCCCGGTCAGGGGACATCCGGTGGGTTCCTTTCAACCTATCCCGGGCAAACCAATAACAACTAGAGGGGGCCTTGTTAGCCCTCTGCTGTGAACCACCGATGACTTGCGTCTTAGAAAGCGAAACGTACACTGATTCTTTATCCCTAGATCCAATAAAACTTTTTATGTACCCTACCCCAAATAACCTGGCCGCCTTGACCTGGATAGTTATGTGTCTTACCTGAAATAGCGTGACTGAACGATTTTGTAGTGTACACCAAATAGCCTGACCCACCTGGATAGCAATCCCCCTCGACCTGGACGAGACTTGGCTGTCGATCCCGATCCCTCTTCGCGGCCGCCCATCCACCTTCGGTGTTCCATCCGGCTACTACAGGGACATGACCTTCCCTGGGACCTTTCGTATATCCCTCACTTTACCAATCTCCCCTTGGCCACCTATGGATACCATCAACGGCCATTCGGCCCCACTTGGTCCAGCTGGTCAGCTGCTGGCGGACCTGGCTCTTAGCATCCGGATTACCTCGTCTAGTCTTTTTCCGTGCCTAGTACCGATTCAGCACTTGCAGGTTTTCTCGAATACCTCCGGCAGCTGTCATCCAGCTCTCGCACTCTTGACCAGCAATTAAAGCTAATCAAAAGGCAGCCTCGGCCAGGTATTTTTCACACCCGTCCGTTAGCTCATTCATAAGTCGCTTCATCACAGCCGCCCCTGAGTATTGTCGCAGCCGCACAACGGTTGGAGCACGACCTCACCTGACACAGTTCTTTTTACTTCCTCCCACGAATGCCCCCATTGGTAAGTCTCATGTCTACCTTTTCTGATGACCTTCATGGAGCTGGTTCACAGGCTGACACGAGGTATCATCTGCCCGTTCTCTGACCATCTCTCGCTGTATTCCCAGTTCTGCAGGTCGAAGAAGATAACATCTGTAGGGTTACCCTAGTCGACGATTATTCGTCATCCAGCGGGGTGGAGCTCGCGGATGCGCCGGCTTCTTTACGTACTCCTAACCTGGTATTATGCCCGACTGATATCGATACGGCGCTCCGCATTTACGGTCAGGTCTGTAGGACAGGGACAGGTTGACGGACACTGTTTCCTCCCTTCAATCCGATCTTCGATCCAGTCAAGCTGACTCTGCAGTTCTGGCGCAGCGCTGCACTTCTCCGTACGATGCTGGATCGTATTGGACCTCGAATTTCCGTGTTGAGGAGCAGTCACCAGGAGGCCAGAGATGAAATAGCCCGTCTTCGGGCCGGCTCACCGATGCCCTGCATAAGGCCGCTACATCATCCGATCCTTCCTCCGAAGTGGCAGAACTAAAAAATCGGGTGGATGTACTGACTGCCCAAGTGGATAGCCTGGTGCATATTCAGGTGGGCCTGATTCAAGCCCTCGATTTATCCAACCGCCGGGATGATGAGGCTGTCGTCCAAAGTTCATCTTCGGCATCGAGCGATCTTTGACGCCAGGTGACCGATCTCGAGGACCGGGTCGCCAGCCTGATGAAGGAGCGGGACCACCCTCATATGCTGGCGGACGTCGTTGAACCTCTCGGATCGCCAATCAAGAGTTAGTCCACCGTTTGAAACTTCAGCGTAAGTTGCCAACTAATTTCCGTACTGTTATTCCATTGCTTATAGTCCTTGCGGCCATGCCGTTTTGTAGTCTAACAACTGGAAAAATTGAAAGATCGATCTGCCGAAGCTTCAATCTCAGGAGCTGCTGCACCTTCATGGCTGATAGCACCAAGTTTCTAAGGAATTAGATGCCATGCGGGATTACCGGGACCACCTGCAAGAATCCGATGCTCAGGCCCTCCGCCATATTTCTTCTCTCGAGCAGCAGCTGCAGGAGATCTCCAAGCAGCAGAGACTGCGGGCCGAGCACTTCCAGGTTCGATCACAATATTATGATGCTTGCGACGAACTGGCCCGGGCCAACCATGTCTACGCCACCTTGCTGGATAAGGGGGATTGTTTCAGGATACTTCTGTGTGAGCTGCAGGATCAGCTCGAAGAGACCCGGATTCGGACCACCCCCGTCACGCAGGCCCTCCGCTTGTGCGAGATGTCATTTTAGACGTCCTGAGTATGGTGAACAGATGGAAAGTTTCCTCACCACAGGCACCCCTGTCATCCGGGCCTGGCAGAACGAAAACCGGTTAAGCGTCCGGCTGGCTCCGATCTGTCCTCGACCAGTCCCAAACGGAGGAAGCGGGAGGAATCCTCGCTCCTGTGCCAGTGTTATTTGGTCGATTCAGACAGTGATCGAGACCACGCCTAGGACAGCGATTCGGGTTCGCTTCCAGCGAGGACAGCCGCAGTACCCCCACTCACTTTCCCGGCGCTACCTGATTTAAAGCTGGTCTGCCTTCCGGATCGACAGCTGGCCTGCCATCCGGCTCGGAAGTTGGTCCAGATCCGCCTTCCAGCGATTTCAAAGACGACGATGACGAAGACGATGACTATCTCGACCAGCAAGTGTGTGCTGCATTGTCCCGATCACGCGCGGTCACCAGACGTCGCCTCTTAAACTCCAGTGGCCGAGGTGACTCTTACCCGACTCCAGATCCCGTTATTGATTTGCAAGACCCCGCCGCCAGCTGGATTTGGCTATGGGGAGTACGAGCCTACTCATCAGCCACTACCCTACAGCGCCAGCTGTTCACTCTCGAAAACACTTCCGATCTCAAGGTAGCTGACAGCCCCCCCCCCCCCGAAGTCTGAGAGGAAGACCGAGGCGGAAGATGAAGTGGACGAAGAAAAAGAAGAAGAGGAGGAAGAGGAAGAAGAAGAAAAGAACTGAAGGAGGAGGTTGAGAAAGAATTTCCAGATCAGTGGTTGCCTCTCAGCCTGGAAGAACTCAAAAAAACTCCCACATGATCCAATCCAAACGCGGCCACGAGCCCAATCCGGAACCCGCTCGGGAACTTGATCAGATCAGTCTGCAGCCGGGCCCAAGATCTAGCGGCGCCATTCTGCCCATAAGTCGCCTCTTCCAAGACTTTCGATCCTGTTGTTACCTCATGGTCGCCTCATAAGTGAGGCTGGCCGGTCAAACATTCAACCTTGGGTAGTTGATCAGCTGGCCAACTTGAGTCTTGCCGATATCTCCAGTTCCAGACTCGCTCACTACTTATCCCGGCCCACCTTCTGGATATTCCCTCCTTCTCTTAAGGCGCCCCTCAAGTCAGCTTGGCGCCCCGGCCTGGTGCAGTCAGGTGCAGTTGACGAGCTAATGAATACGAGGCTTTGGGAAATATTGGCCACTGAGCGCCGGATATTGGGGTTCCATCCAGCCAGTGGTTCGCCGACTTCCAAGATAAATACCGGGAGTTTGTTGCTGCCCACGCCCAGGCCATTTAGGAAGTCACCCACTTTTTATACATTCGGCGGAGGGTCGACGAGCCGATCCGCCCCTCAGAACTATTTTCGCCTACCGGAAACGACGATGCAATCGGGCTACAGAATCATGGATCCGTTTGTGTGCACTTGTCTTGGATGGTATCAGGAACGGTGCATGTGATCTGGACCTATTCCTTTCCCCTTTTGTATACACTTGGTGAACCGAAAAATTGAGATGAAAGGGGAACCGGCAGAGGACGGAACATGGTATCCTGGTCTATGTAACCCGGCCGGACTCCCTCCCTTTCTAAATCTTTGGAATATATTGACTGGCAGGACCCTTGGCGCTATCAATACCGTGACCAGCCACTCAATCATCCTGGCGTTCAATTGCCCCGGCTCCGCAACAAGAATAGTCGTCCACAGTAAAGGGCAACCTGGCTCATTTAGTCGTGTTTCCTTCTCTTACCACATCTCATATATCCGTCAATGTTACTTTGATCTCTTGTTCCACCCTTCATTCGTATAACCCTCTTCCTGCCTTTCACATTGGTCGACAGCCCGGGCCGGCTACTGACCAGATCAGCTGGAGGTACCTCTAGAGGAACCTCTTATCGCCATAGGGTGGCTTCTGTTCCATCCGGGTCTGAGTACCTTTTCACAAACCTGGTCATCGAACCTTCCTTCTCTAGACTGGTTGGATTTGGACAGGTGGGTTTTGCCCTTGGTCGGTCCGATTATCTCTGGTAGCTTGTTATTTTCCGCTAATTCACCCAACATAACTGGGTCCGAGACTGTGAGGCCAACCTGTTCTCGCATGGCCAACGTGACCAGATGATCTGCCCTATTGTTCAATCCTCTTTTAACATGTAGCATTTCATGCTCTGGCCATTTCCTCAGGGATGACATGACACAATGTTCAACAATCTTAGTCGGGGAGCCTTGTCGTCTATCTCCCCAGTGATTTGTCGAATCACTAGACTGGAGTCACCACATATAATGATCCGCCCCTGTGTCTGACCGACCAGCAAATCTAAGCAGAGCATCAGTCCTCAGTATTTGGCCTCATTGACTGCTTTACCCGGTGTGAAGTCAGAGGCAGCGGCGACCACTTACCACTCGGGCAGCTTGCACAAGATGGCACTGTAGGCGCCAAGCCCCTTCTTGACGCTCGCTGATCCGTCGAAGCTCAGAACCATCAGCTCTTCTGCTGGATCAACTGTCGGTGGCGGGAGTGTGATGGATTGTCGTGGCTGCTTTTTGGGCGCTATCGCTATCAGCGCTTTTTCCACTTCTGCCCTTGGAGTGATGCTGGCCGCTAAAGTGCTCAGTATCTCATCTTCTCCTTTAGTGCACTTGATTACTTCTAGTGACCACCGGGACAACAGTGCAGCCCATCTACCCAGCCGACCATCAATTCCGGTCATGACAAAGTCGACCGCCTGAATAACACCTAAAAAGGGCAGAATACAAACATCGTATAACATACCGTAACATGGCCAAAATCCTTTGTCCACCAGCCCATAGTTCACTTCGTTGGTTTTCAGAGTCCGGCTGGTGAATATCACGGGACAATATACTCCATCATTATCCTGCACTAGGGCAGCCGAGATAGCCCACTTGTTAGCATAGATGATGACCACTGGCACCTTATCTACATCAAAGTGTCTCAGAACAGGTGTGGTCGCCATCTATGCTTTCAATTTGCCAAAGACCACCATCGCCCTGGTCCTGTGATCATCCGGCCGGGCCGTATTGGAGTCGGGGAGCCGGTCACCTGCTAGGGCGGACGAGTCCACCTTCTCATTGGACAAAATAGAGGACGCATCCACCTTTTCATTGGCTGAGATAGCTAACGAGAACAGCTTCTCATTGGCCAGAAGTAGCTGATCCGACGAGCGTTTTCCCTTGCCGGTTCTGCTCCGCAGCTTATGGAAATCCACCTCCCGTAACTCGTACAACCCGCAAAGTTCTTGACGAAGCGACTGTAATAGTTCAAGCTGCCCAAAAAGGATTGCATGGCCTTCCATGACCGCAGGAAAGGCAGATTACTCAAAGACTCCAAATCTTTTGGATGGGCTTCCAGTCCAGCAATCGAAACCTGATGGCCCAAAAAGATCACCTTAGGTTTTCCCCAGAAACTTTCACCACACTAATCGAGAGATTCCAATTTTTCACATACAAATCCCAGGTAGTAGCCGTCACAAGAATATCATCGATGTAGGACTGCCGCCCCAAAACCGAAAGTTTTTGGTCGGGGTCAGGGTCACCTTCGGTGAACACGCCACCGACCAGGGCGGGATCTTGGTCTGCCCTTGATCATAAAATGCCCATACAACGCGCTATCTATTAGCCGCTGGTAAATTTGCGGGGATTTGTTTAGGTCAAACGGCATCCAGTTTCTCGCGAACGACCCGAAGGGCGTAACAAACGCAGAACTTTCCCGTGCACGGTCAGTCATAGAGACCACTCAAAATCCACTAGCCATGTCCAACGAGCAATACCATATCACTTTGTCCAGATCCTCCAGCAAATCGTTAATCAACGGCATCGGCCAAACCAATAGCTTAGTTAGCCGGATTATCAATCGGTCAACAATGTACAACCTTATATCCACCCCGTTCTTCTTTATAATGATTACGATAGGCGACGCCGATGGCGAGGTGGACAGCTGGATGATCTGGGTGGCCAGCAGTCCTTTGATGATTTTTGACAGTTTTTCCCGATACTGGGGGCAACCCTTCGGCACCTTTGCGCTACTGGCTTCGCGTTACCCACTTCGATGTCACATACCGCCCCAAGGGCGGCCGGAGGTAGTGCATTACCTGGGCCGATCAGCAGATATCTCCTTTTCCATATGATATCCTTTAGCCTGCTGATTTCCTCTGGAGTGTTCACGTCTGGGTCGCCAACCTGTAGATCGTCCATAGTAACTGATGCCGGGCAGGGAGTCACCTATGATCTTCCATGCCTTCGACATACAGGTCACCCCCTTCGTGAATGCAGACCTGGTCGGCTTCAGTCTCGGTCCCAACAGAATCTTTGTCTTGCGTCGAAGGGGTCTCCGCTAAACCAACTGCAACATTCGTCTCCGATCTTTCGGCCATATCGTCCGAGAGGGGTTCCGTCCAGCTACCCTCGGGTTGACCTGGTCTCCCATCCTGGTCAGCTTCAGTTAATTCCAAATCCAGGCCAGGCGACCTTCCGACCTGGTCACCCTCGGCTAATTCGAATCCGAGTCAGGATTAGTCGATCCAGCTGTTCACTAGTCTAAGACGGCGTGAGCAGCAGCAGTCCGGCTACAGGGGAAGGGTCTCGGTCAGTACGCTCGGCTTGATTCAGCGACGGCTGTCTCCGCGTCAATATTCGAGAAGGCGTCCGGTACTCGGGTTTGGCCACCATGGGAGTCATGTCTTCCTCCACATATCCTTCCTCACTGACTAGATCTGTTGTTGCCTGGTAGGCCAGGTTTTGCCACTCGATATAGCGTCTTGGTCCAATAGTGTCATAACCTGGCCGGCGGGGCACTTTGTCCTCAGCCAGCCATATTCCAATGATGACATCTTCAGTGAGGGGATGCTCTGAGATGTTGGTCACGCTTATGTAATTGAAGTGACCTTCACCTTTAACGAACGAGGGCACCCAACACACCCTCCTAGTTATCCATAGCTTTTGCCGCCGGTCATGTGGTCGTACAGTCACTTCCACCGTCCGTCCCACTGGCACAGTAACAAACTAGCCCAGAGGGCACCGGCCAGCCAACTGAATCTACTCCTCGTCAGGCAACGTCAATGTGCCATGAGATAAATCCAGTCGTATGCCGGCTGGGACCATAAAGTCCATCCCTAGGATTGCGTCCTGCCCAGCTAGCCTTCCTACCCTGGCAGTAAAGTAGTATACCAACGGCCCAGCTAGCGTAATCTTAGCTCGTTTCCTTCCTTGGGTCATGTATGAACTTTCTCCAATACCGATATACACTCTTGCTGCTCTGTCTCATCTATGTCACATCCAACCTTACGAGCAAAGGTGGTGTCGATGATGGAAACTTCTGCGCCAGAGTCAAAAAGCATAGTGGCCTTCTGGTTATTAATCTTACCATCGGCCTTGGCCTGCTTGAACCACTTGTCCGGCGAATGGTATTTCCAATAACCCCGAGATTCTCCGGGAAATAAAATCAACTCCATAACTTCAGACCGAGAATATTCGTCCGTTCGTATACTGCTCGCCAGGAAACGGTCAGCCCTGCTGCCCGGGGATCGGGTGACGTAATCGTCAAACTTACATGTATTGTCGGTTACGCTTTGCTTTGCTTCTCGATTATCCTCCTTACCGACATATGCATAGATACTAACACTAGACCGCTCGCCTCAAACCAGATTCTAACATGGCGATCGATCTATTTTAACATATTTTCCACCCCTGGTAGCATCATTCCAGCATGCTTGGCCGGAACATACCACTTCTTCATCTGGTTGTAGGAATCCTCGATGGGGCAGAGTCCAGCCTCGTGCACCTCTCCGCAAGTCTTGCAGGTGAGCAGGAAGTGTTCAGCTGGATGCCCTTTCCTCTTGCACTTCTTGCAGGTCAGCCGTTTCCAGCGGCTTCTGTCGTTATGCTTGATGGATTCACAGTGGGTGTACTTCCGTCTGGGGTAGTCCTGGCCAGCTCGAGCCGGACAACTCTTCTGCTGGCCCGACCCAGATGCCGGTCTGGACTGCTGCTGACTGACTTCCGCTGAGAACAGATACCGGTATTGTTCCTCTTTGGATTCGCCCCCAGATCGCTGGTATTCCTCTTCCGAACTAGTTGCATCCGACTCTCGGGCCACCATGCGGACCGTCCTGGTTGATGGCGGCCTGCTTCCTTGATCCAGGGTAGAAAGGGACCTGTACCTGCCCATTCCAACTGCTGCCTTGGAGCCTCGCTTCTTCGCCCTCCGGTAAGTCCGTAGCGTTAGTTCCAGCTCCGTATTAGTTTTTAGTCGTAGCAGCGCGAGCTGGTCTGCCAATCCCCCGGTCGTCCAGCGTGCTGATGAAATGTTCCACATGTTCTCGGGCAGCTACTTGCAGGCTGGCATCTTCCTTGACCGGTTTGTTGGCCCTCATTCCTGCGACATTCAAACAATGGAGGTATTCTAGAGGGGTCTCGTCTGTTCTCTTCTTGGTACGGAAGTACTAACGCGCCACCGATATTCCCGATCCACAGTATATTTCTCCAAATGATTCGATCAGCCGTCTCCAATCGTCTCGGACTTCCCGGCTGAGCTGTCCAGTTTTTTGCTGGACCATTCATTAGGTCTACGAAAATTAGACATTTCTTATAGTCCGGAGTACGGTCTTTGAGGAATGCTGACTTCGTCTTGCTTAGCCATCCTCGGGCTTGGTCATCGTCCATGTCTCTGCCAGTGAAATCCTTTAGCTCCGACGTGGCTGACATCCGCACCCTTGTAATCGCCATCAAACGCTTGGGCCAAGGTCACGTTGGCTCGGCGAGCCATCCCCAGGTCCAGGTCATCCGGATCGTAGTTGTACTTGGCCGACTGGACGGATTACATATCCACGTCGCTAAGAGACAGCTTCCTATTCGTTGGCCACCGTCCGGTTCGGCGACCTGTCTAGCGGCTTGGCGGGACGGCACGGGGCTCACTCTGCTTGGACTGCACTGACTCCATGTCCTCATCGATCGATTCCCTCGCATAATGTCGGGCTGGTCCAGGCACCTGTCTCTCCGGATGGGCCGGCTTGTCCTGTGATCCTGGACTGTAGCGGCCAGAACTGAACCGACGTTACTCCTCCACGTATCTTTCCATCATAGCCGAAAACATACTCTGAAGGATGTCCGGCACTTGAGGGCCAGCTTGAGAGCCCACTTGAGGGGTGACTTGGGGACCAGATTGGTTGCCGGCTCGGGATTTCTTCTTAATTCGACATCCACATCTTCGCCCCTTGGATCTGGGTCCGCCGTCGCCGTCCGGTTCTGGACGCTATGCTGTCTGGCTTCTTTCTGATCGACCGTATCTGGATCTTCTTCTCCCCCAAACTTTGTGGCCATTGCCACACGCGCTGATCGCCTAGGGCCCAGCGTCATGCGAGTAATACCCACAGATGAGTCCGTTGAATCTACTTCCGAAGGGGCAGACTCGTACTGCGAAGAAAGTGAATGTATTCCGGCCGGTCTACCTGCTGCTGGTGAAGGTGAGGTCGCCTCAGCTGTTGCCGCCATCTTCTGCGGTGGAGAGCGGACTACTAGCGGTACCAGGCGGTCGTGAAGCGCGCTGGATGCCTTCTTCATCCTATCCGCCTCTAGGTCGAATAACTGGTTCGGGTCGAAATCGCCGGTGTTGATGCCGGCTTGCTTGATCTGATCAAACGGTCCTCTAATAAGGACCACGTGCCTGTCTGAGAAAGATGGGGGCGAAAGGGACCCATTAATCCACCTAGGATTTTTGATCGAGTAATCTTCAGGACCCCATCCGTCCGCAAGAACTGACCCAACTCGCGAAGGTGGTAGGCACGCTCCAGGTCGGTTTCTGTAACCTTCTGCAATAGGCCGTCCAGTTTTTCTTTTTCTTTTTCAAAACGTGGCCTATCCTAGTGAGGTAGATGACCTGGTCCTTATTCGTCCAGTATTTTTAGGGGTAGGTGACCTGGATGGTGACCCGGTCCTGAGCTGACCAGCTTTCCACTCTGGTCATATCCAACCTTCGGGTCTTCTTCTTTCTTTATTTTTTCTTCTTTAATATCCATGACATGTACTAGTTTCTTTCGGATCATGGTCAAAACCATGATTAATTTCTTCCTCGGACTATGGTGACCTGCACCATAGTCCGATCCGGCTTCAGCTGGGGCATAGTGACCAGCACTATAGTGACCGGCACCATAGTCCTGACCAGCTCCAGTAGGAGCCTCCAGGGTAGTAACTTCTTCTTTAATGTTGACCTCATACTCCCCCAATCCGAGTCGACCATCGCATCCCTCCATCTTTAGCAGCATTGGGGACGATATGCCTTCCCCAATGCACCCGACACAACGTCCCCAACAAATTTGACAAGTTTTGGTCTTTCGTCCACTAGGGACTCGCGGTGATATCCAGGGTCATCAAGAGATCTGGGTACGCGCACCATTGTGGTGTAGTCGCTCTCAGAAATTCCTTCCAAAATGCAAACACCCACGGGGGGCCCAGATGACTGTCCATCCAGGTCTTGGTCCGAGCCAGCATTAAGTCAGCTAGCCCGGTCACTTCCATCACCTTGGCCGTGACGACTGGGATGATCCATGTTAGGTAAAGCTCACCTTGGGTACCCGTCAGCACTGGCGGTTACGCTCTCTTGGTGTTCTCTAGGGCGAAAAGTTAAAAGCGGTAAAAAAGGTGGACGAGGGTTAGGACTAGGGTTACACCTGGGCGGAAATCTTCACCGGGGAGCGGACTGGTGTTATACTTGAAATTTGTATACCGCAAAGGCTAGACCGAGAGTAATCGATCGACCAGCTTAACCAAAACAATAAAGGGGTTACTCCAATCTTATGTGTTATTAGGGAATATAAATAATACTCCACAATCTTCCACAGTAGGCCAAAACTTCACCACACTTTCCAATAGAACTAAACCATGTTCTAAACACGGGCGACTTGAGTTGAGTATAAGTTTCACGACGACTCCCGGTCAGGGGGCATCCGGTGGGTTCCTTTCAACCTATCCCGGGCAAACCAATAACAACTAGAGGGGGCCTTGTTAGCCCTCTGCTGTGAACCACTGATGACTTGCGTCTTAGAAAGCGAAACGTACACTGATTCTTTATCCCTAGATCCAATATAACTTTTTATGTACCCTACCCCAAATAACCTGGCCGCCTTGACCTGGATAGTTATGTGTCTTACCTGAAATAGCGTGACTGAACGATTTTGTAGTGTACACCAAATAGCCTGACCCACCTGGATAGCAATCCCCCTCGACCTGGACGAGACTTGGCTGTCGATCCCGATCTCTCTTCGCGGCCGCCCATCCACCTCCGGTATTCCATCCGGCTACTACAGGGACATTACCTTCCCTGGGGCCTTTCGTATATCCCTCTCTTTACCAATCTGCCCTTGGCCACCTATGGCTACCATCAACGGCCATCCAGCCCCACTTGGTCCAGCTGGTCAGCTGCTGGCGGACCTGGCTCCTAGCCTCCGGATTACCTCGTCTAGTCTTTTTCCGTGCATTGTACCGATCCGGCACTTGCGGGTGTTCTCGAACACCTCCGGCAGCTGTCCTGCAGCGCCCGCACTTTTCACCAGCAAATTAAACCAATCAAAAGGCAGCCTCGGCCAGGTATTTTTCACACCCGTCCGTTAACTCATTCCGAAGTCGCTTCACCACACTGGCCTGTTGCCATTGATATGTTGTGGCTCTTGATATCTAGAAGTCGGTACTAATACAGTACTCATGCTCGTTGATTGATAACTCCTCTAAATACTTCGAAAATATGTAAAGCAATCGTTGGGGGTGTCGGAAGTGAGACAACTGTCTGTAGTGATGTCCCAAAGTTCCTTCTGTCAGCAGCTTTCGGATTGGGGTCAACAAGTTGATAATGGGTCGGTGACACTGTGGTGGGCGATGTGGTGTGTACCGTATGTGGGGGGAAGGGCTGATAGCGGACTTTTGCCATAAGTGGGGGCTATTCTGGTAAATATTCCAAATAAGGAACCAATTTTCCAAAAGTTGGGGCTAATTACTGGATGTGGGGGCTCGTCTATATTTGGAAGACGAGCCCTCATATCTTTCACTCTCATATAAGCAGGCCTCTGTAAACTAGGATGTGTGTTACGGAAAGGGCCAACTATCCTAATTAAAAAGTTATAGATGAAACCAGCATTATAGGTCGATAAAGACCGCACAGTTCATAATCAAGGACCCTAGAAATCTCAGGACTTTGGTCAGGATAGAAATGTCACGCCTAATGGACATTACTGCGACTTCGTGCGTCTTCGCAAACTCTGAATGATGATGAAATTGTTGAAAATTTTCGTATTTTAGCCAATATGAATTTAGGTCACAACCTATTTTTATATGAAGGACTATTATTACTAATTGTTGATTACCGTAATTCAATCAGATTATGGCGTCGAAATGGGTATTTAAGCTCTTTAGCCATCATTTTGGCTCCTCTACATCGGTCGCATGGAGAAAGGTACAGAATGAAAGCGCTTTTATTGGTGCGTTAGCTGGTACGTTCAATAGCCTAAGCCGTCATTTTTTTACTTCTCCTGAAGTGCACAAACAGCAAACTTTACTTTGCTTTTTCCATGCAGCAGATTAGATATAGTAAGGACAATGTCCACTACTGTGGTATATTTTATCTAAACCTTGTTAACGATCAATCAGTCGGAAAACATCGTTCGCAAGAGTCATAGCTTTTCTCGCGGAAATTACTGTTGCAATTTAAAATTTCGACGAGACTTGCAACCCTTGAGAGCTTGTGGCTCCCGAAGACGTAGTACTCGCCCTTCCTGCTATGGTTTTGGGCGTCGTAAATGAAAAAATCGGTTTATGAAATTGGTGCAACGGTTTCCGTTGTGACCTCAGAGTTTAGAGGTGCATGGTTGCGGGCAATCGTTTTCTTGAAAAGCGTCTCACATTTGTGGCTTTGACGTGTGGCAATTGTCCATCACCTCGAACTTCCGGATGGAAAAAGCAGGCGCGGAAGTCCAGCAGGAGAATGCTAACAAAGAGAAGCTGAAAGCCGAAGCGGCGAGTGCCGTGAGTGCTGAGCTCGCAGCAGAAACAGAGAAAGAATTGAGTCAAGCAAAACCTGCGATGGATGCAGCGGCCGCGGCCGTCGATTGTCTGTCGAAACCTGCGATAACCGAGCTCAAAAGTCTTCCAAAGCCGCCTGCAGGCGTCGATAATGTGCTTGATTCTTGTCGAGAAGGAGTCAAGAACCACAAATGAGATCGAGCAAAAAATGATGAGTAACGCAGGTGCGTTCTTGGATGCATTGAAGGTTTTTGAGGGCGAAGACATCCCGGAAGCCGGCATTGCTCGTATCGAGCCATTAATCGCCGATCCGGACTTTAACGCAGAGAAAATAGCAGCTAAGAGTTCTGCTGCGGCGAATTTTTGCTCCTGGGTCGTCAATATCTACATGTTCAATCGCATCTACGTGCGTGTGAATCCTTTGATGGATTCATTGGAAGCGTCCAAGAAGAAGAAAGAGGAGGCAGAAGAGCAGCATGCACGTGGTATGGGTCAAGTAGCGGACGTCCAAAAAAACGGCAGGAGACTCTGCAAAACACGCTGCGGCAAGCAACTGAGGAAAAATTGAAAGTCAAAAGATGAAAGAGTGGTGTGAGCAGCGGTTGCTCTTAGCAGGGAAACTAGTGAATGGATTGTCAAGCGAGAACGCGCGCTGGGGCGTCGAGATTGAACGTCTCAAGACGTCGGGTGTCATAGTTGTCAGCAATTTGTTACTTGCTGCTGCGTTCGTCTCGTACATTGGCGCGTTTGATCAAGCTGTGAGGAAGGAATTGTGGCAACAGATCCCGGATCTCGTTTCCAAGGGGATTCCCATAACCCAAGGGATTGATCCCCTCATGATGTTGACAACGGAAGGCAAAAACGCCAAGATGATGAGCGAAGGGCTTTCAGCTGTTCGGGTTTCGATGGAAAACAGTGCGATTCTCACGAGCTGTAAGCGATGGTCGTTAGTAATTGATCCCCAGCTACAAGAAATCAAGTGGCTTCAAGGAGAAAGATCAAGGCTGGTCGTGTTACAGTTGAGTCAGAGACAGTAGCTACGGAAGTGAGTGTCGGTGATTGTGAATGGCCACGTATTGATTGAGAAGCTCGGGGAAGAGATTCCCAAAACACACAAACATGGATGGAAGATGACTAATTCCGAAATTCTGTCATATTTTCTAAAATTGGAGAATGATCTCGATATCCGCTACGAAGACCTAATTGATTATTGTCGAAATCTTTTCGCTCATGGAGGTTGCTGCTTCAGAAAGCGGACGAAGCTTTTTGAGTTTGAGAGCTTGAAAAGTTGCAACAATTAAATATAATGCATTAAAATCTTTCGTGGTCGATATAATTTTGCAAATGGGAGACGTGATGTGTTAATTAAGGAGCGATTGAGTTTGGCTAGCAAACTTAGAGAATTGGATATAGTAACTGTGCCTGCATTTGGTATTGAGAGAGCTAGTGACGCGTTCTGGATCGGACTATCACGAAAAGAAGCGATTAAATGGATCGCTGCCACGTTAGAGGCTGAGCTAATGTTTGATATTGAGAAACAGGGTGTTGTAGTCTTTCCGGGGGCGATGCCTTGGCAGCGTTTATTGAGGCTAATGCGTATCGGAAAACCGTCGAGCATTGCAAAAACACGTCGCCAAATGACACGGTGGTTCCTTCCAAGCCTCGGAACAATAATTAACCAGCAGATTCATTGTAAAAGTGACGAGCTTAGTGATACGGAGTGGGTCTTAGAAAGTCACAAGAGGATAATGAGAAGTTGAAGCAAGTAATGCGAGTTTGGATATAAGCACTTTTAACTGTTGGTGCTGACAAAGAAAAAATCGTAGTGTGTCATGCAGATCGGTGGTGTCATGCTAGTTTGGACGAGAGAACTTACACTTTTCTGTTGGAATTGTTTGATTTCGGTGTCTCGGTGCTATTTAACAATTGTTGGATTGCTGACCGTGAACGAGGTCATGCTGGTTAATTCGTGTTATTCAAGCAGATTGAGTTCCATGGAGTTGTTGGTTGAAGAAGATGAAGAGCCGGTTTGCGATAGTTACCTCGAAATCGTCGCTCGTGAGAAGACGACGCTTCACGTCTACAGTCTTGCGCCGGCGCTGCTGAGCATTTGGCGTTGGTGGGAGAAGCAGAATATTAGAGCGGACGGTCTCTCGAACTGTGAGCCAGGCGGCGTCCGGCATATATTTAGGCACACCATTATTTCGAAAATTGAATAGCCGCTCTCGCATGGTACATAGATTGACTGGCCAGATTCCAGTCTCCCTAAACCCCGAAATAATATTCTCGGTCGTGTCATGCAACCCTTTTCTCCAAGCGCTAGAGGCTAACGCGACTTAATCTTTTTTGGTGATGGACGTTAAGCCCGTGTCAACCATGTAGCTGTAAATGGCGTCCTTGAGCGATGCCTTGAATCCCTTGAAAACGGCAATATCCAGGGGCTGAAAGAGGTGACTCGCATTAGGTGGTAGCTGTATCAATGATGCTTGCGTTGGCTGCCGCTTGATCGATTCTTTCATCCATGTCCCCACCTTCGTCGTCCAGAACAAGCATGTGGGGACGTTTTACCTCGGGTGGAATGTTGCTGGAAAAACGATCGATCCACCTGATCATTATATCCGCTGTCATGAATCCCGCCTCTGTGGTGGTGATCTTGGCACCTGGGATGCCGCAAGCATGCACCACGTCCCGGCTCAGACGCTTGTCAGGAACAATAAAAAGAGCAGGAACGAGAAACCCTGATGATGAAACCGCAGCCGCTATCGTCAGGTGGAAACTGGTTTCTACAGTACGCCCTCAAATATTTTTAATCCCCTCAAAGCGATGACCGTCTTGGACTTGGCATTCTGGACAAACCCTGTCTTGTCTATGTTAAATATACGATCGTGTCCCAGGCCGTAGAGAATGACGACACGGGCGCAGCGCCAGAAGAATACAATCAAAGCAAGTAATGAAATCTCGTTTCGTATGCGCTTGACATGTTGTGCGTTTCTTGTCGTAAGAATAGGATATCGTTCTAGAAAACACCCGCACCAGCCACGCCCAACGGTTCCGGCCGCGGGTTCTTCCAAAAATTGCCCTGTAAACTTCCTTGCCCTTAAAAATTAGCATGTCCCGTGTCACAGGGTAGCCATCCCGCTGCATACCGAATGCCCACACGCACATGTCGTCCTCAGCAGCTTTGCCGAGGATTCGCGCTGGGCCCGGTCTCTTCTCCGAGATATAAGCCGCCAACATTCGGATCTTTCGACGCAGCGTGGTCTCAAGAATGCTGCTGTTTTCAAAGATGCGGGGGATCGGAAGCATGTGCATCGAGCGCCTACCTCATGTCTTCTTTTGTCCAGTGTTTGCGGCGCTTCACCATATATGTTGATCTCCAAGCTTCCTTTCATATTTGGTTTCCAATAAATGAGTAACCCCAGGGTGTCATAAACCGCTGTTTTTAAAATCCTACCAGTATTTTGGATATCTTGTCTCTGATTGGTTATCGAGAGTTTTTCCACCATAAACTGATGACCCGCCATAATCTATGAATTACGCTATCAGAATAGTTTTTGACACATCGCAAAAAGGTAAGCTACGATACTCACCATTTGCGATTGTGCTTCTTGCTAGATATATGCATGGTTAGGAATAACACTTCTTAATATATTTACTTTTACACAAGAGTTTGGTTGATTAAAGTGTCTACTAGCGACTATTGCAGACTCGAGTCATATCGCATTGTGACTATGGAGACTAATGATTCTCACCAGAGATTGGTAAAAATGCTACCTCAGAATTGCTAATAATTTTAAAATATGACGGAATCAAAAACCACTTCAGAAAGAACAATTAGGACGACGAACCGAATAATTTATAAAGGGAGAGATTATACCCACCGGAGTTTTTATTATACCCACCGGAGTTTTTATTATACCCACCGGAGATTTATTATGAGGTCGGGATAATATCTCTCTTGAAAGATTACAAATAGTGTGGACCCCAATTTAATATTTGTCCCTTCATTCTATCAGCTTCTATGCGGTGATGCAAAACATAAGGCCGCTTTTTAGACCCCCTGCATTGATTGGCTCTTCCCCAAGTAGTGAAGCTGCTACACGTATGATACATATCTCCCATGCTCGTCAAATTTCTGTCTTGTTTAACGGCTTAGTTTCCCACCCTTTAAAAACTCGTCGTTACCTACTGATGAGAAGATGGTAGATACATTCTTCTTTAAAGGCTTCACGATGGTTAAGTCTTTTAAGCTCGTTGACACGCGGCTTCTTAATTGGCAACAGCAGTTCCACGTCTATGTCTGGAGGAGCAGAGGCGACTCTATCATTAATAGAGGAGAGCCAATAACAATTTAGTCTCTGGAAGCAGGAAAGAAAGACGACGTTACAGCAACAAGAAGGTTAAGTGCGCGCTATCGTTGCAGTCGTAATAGCTGTTCACGTCGTAAAGATCCGCGTGCAGTCGCTAGTTCATCATCGAATGCTACTGATAAAGAGTCTCGCTTTTGTGATCGCAATTACAGAAATCAAAATTAAAATAACTCCGGTGAGGATAATAAAAACTCCGGTGGGGATAATGTCTCCCTTTATAAATAAATAAATAAATAACCCCCACCACCAAATCCACAGCCTATAAGACATAGCCGTAATGAAAGTACTGTACCGTAAGCCTTTCAAGCGTCAGATGTGTGAAATGCTTAGCACACTTTGTGACGTACACGATCGTTTGACCAGCCATTGTAAAGTCCTTCATACAGAACAGACTTTTGCGTCCATTTGGCGAGCAAAGATCACCCCAGTCACTATAATATGGGCACGTTTATAATCACCCCCAAAACCATAGACTCACCCCCAAATTACAGTAGAACCCATATTAGCTACGAAAAAACGAGCAAAATACACAGCCAGATGTTTTAGAGGAAGGATATAAAAGAACATGTTCCTTGGTTGTGAAACTTCTTGTCGTTTTGCTTATGACCGTCGATACCGTCGATACGCATTTTGACTTTAGAAGATCACCTTCCTTTACTTTCGAGTCCTCATAGGCAAGATTTACGCCTCAAAAATAAAGTACTTGTAAATGACTTGGCCTTTTTTCACTTATTACGTCGATATATACTGGTTTTCGCTCTGCTAGCTTAAAGCACGCCCGTTCAGCGATATGAGGTGCGTCATGTTGCGTATACTTCTAATAGATAGCTGAAGCGGTTCAGTCAAAAGAATAGCTACTGCCACTTCAATAGAGTGACCTCACATGATAACGCACATATCTCCATGGCGCTCACTGTAAGTCAAGGGGCTGTTGCTAGTGTTGGAATTCGCAGGGTCGACAAATTCGTTGAGATTTTTCATCGCAACCGCGACATTGCTCATGAAATATGGTCGCCAGATTTTACGGTAATTGAACTTTGCCCAAAATGTGCTGCATCCCCTGAATACTTAGCTACTCCGTTTCTCCTCCCATGAATTTGTTGACTTCTACGATCCATGGCACGACCACACGTATAGCCCGGATTGCTCGGAAGGCACGCGGCATGATCTGGCTAAGGTGATCTTCTAAAGTCAAAATGCGTATTGACGGTCATAAGCAAAACGACAAGAAGCAAGGAACAGGTTCTTTTATATCCTTCCTCTAAAACATCTGGCTGTGTATTTTGCTCGTTTTTTCGTAGCTAATATAGGTTCTACTGTAATTTGGGGGTGAGGCTATGGTTTTGGGGGTGATTATAAACGCCCTTATAATATATATCACTTTTACTTTTTACACTAAAAAACACTTGGATAGGAGTCAGCGCCGTCGTACTGATCGACGACTGGCACTGCACCCCTAACAGAGACAAGACAGCAAGTAAGCACTAACAAGTTTACGTGTTGCGTGGATTATTCTCTTTCTCGTGGATTACCTACTTTCGTGCGTGGAGACTGGTGTGTGGATTCTAACAAGTCCATTTTCCTTCCGTTACGTTTCCTGTGGAATATCGCGTAAGTTCCCGTCTTTTCAGTGGAATCAGGTGGAATTACACCAGGTTATGAGCCCAAATTTCTAACGGGTCTCTTAAGTTCGAATTTTTCTATTGCTTCAAGTTAATTGCAGTTGGTGAAAGTCCCCTTACCAGAAGGGTAATTGCATCTGGAGTGTTTATTGTCAATTTAAAAAATTGAATCTCGATTGTACTTCACGGCGATCATGGCCAGTGATGGAGAGAACCGAATGGCGGAAGCCTTAAATGCAGTGATGGAATGTATGCAAAAGTTGGAGCATAAGTTTCATAAACGTCTGGAAAAAATGGAAAACGAACAAGCTCGTGCGAAAGATCTGGGGCAGTCGAACTTCTCGAATGAGTTCAGAGACAGCATCAGGAACCATGGACCTTTCGGTGGCCGTATGACGATAGACGACCTGAACCGGGACGATGGCATCGGACAAGGCGTGCCTGGAAACTTTGCAATGGGACAGGCAGGAGAAATGCCTGACAGGAATGCAAATGTGCCGCAAGTTGGCGTGCCGTTTGGTGTGATATTGACGAAACTTACGATTCAGAACTTTACGGGAGTGGAAACCTACAAGGGCCTAGGAGCCGGTTTCAAACAATGAGCTTACCTGTTTCTAGAGGCCCTGGAGGTAGCACAATTAACTTCCGGGTTCCAGTGGAACGAGCGTTTGAAAGTGAATAAATTGGGAGAACATCTCGAGGGCATGGCCCTAAGATATTTCCAAACATATTGGTGCTAGGTGGGCGGTGTCTCCGTCTTTGATAACGGTTTTGGAACACATGAACAACGCTTTTAAAGTCAACATTTCACACCACCAAGCCTCCGCAATGTTTGCAGCGGAGTAGGACCCCAGAAAGTCCTGGACGGAACACTTGCTCTATCTGGTAGCTTTGGCGCGGGAGAGCGAGCTACAGATAAATTGATTGTAGAAAACATCGTCAAATTTGCGGCGCCAAGTTTGAAGGTCGCACTCATGGTTAGATACAACCCCATGAGGCAGGACCACGTCAAACATGCCCAGGAGCTAGTGGCACGGGCGCAAGGACTTGAAGACGACGAACGGAAGACGAAGCGACAGTCAAGGATTGTTGCACATGCAGTGAGTGGTGCGAAATGCGAAAGAGTGTGCTACGGGTGTGGCGAAGGGGGAATATTCACCGGAATTGCCCCAAACCATTGAGAAAGTACGACCTCAAGAAAGCAGGCAAGAAGGGATGTTCAGATACATTGTCTGAGCGTCGTTTCGTGCTAGCTACGGTCAAAAATTCAATTGAAAACACCAGAATTCCCGAAAAAATGGATGGGGAATTATGGATCTTGGATAGTGGCGCCAGCCGACACTTAATCGGCGACCCAAGTCTCCTTGAAGACGCAAAGGAATGTAGCGGTGACGATACACTTGTGCTACCCGACGGAGGAACCTTGAGCGTTACACAGGTCGGGAAAGTGACGATCAAGAGTGATAGATTTCCGAGCACGGAAATTGTGCTGAGCGAAGTTTACTACGCACCAAAACTGGCGAAGAACCTGATTTCACTGGGCTGCCTAAAAAAGAAAGGATGTCATATAAACGATCAGGAAGATGGTATAGAAATTAAAATTGGGAATAAGTCGCTATTTCGTGTCGAACTCTGTGGATCAATTTTTGTGGCAAAGGTGCATGCAAGCACCTCAAATGATTTTCGAAAAGATTTTCGTGATGTCGTAATGAATGTGCAAAATGAGGGGGGTTGAAAATGATGTACAAGAAGGTGGATTATATCATTTTCATGCCCGCCTAGGACACCTTGCCTACAATACAATCGAACGTATGGCTAAGGACCCGCGGTCGGAGATCGTTTTGACCGATCACAAGAGACCAAATTGTTTGACATGCGCTGAAGGAAAAGGCTCTCGGTCGAAGTAACCGAAGCGCGACTCGGGCGAAAATGCGCCCATTGACCGGATCAGTGGAGTTATCTGCAGTGACCTCAAGGGTCCGATAACTCCGCGCGATAGAAGGGGAAATCGGTTTTTGGTGGTCTTTGCGACCATTTTTCGAATTATGTGCGCGTATTTGCTGCTCCTACAAAGGCCAGAGCAGCAAAAATGTTTGAATATTTTCTCGTGTGGTTTGAAAGCGAATTTGACTCTAGAATTCACGTATTACGCACTGACGGGGGCGGTGAATTTAAGAATTTGGATTTATTTTGCAAAAGGACGGGAGTGCGAAGACAAATTACAGAAGCTGTCAAATGGAAAAGCTGAGCGGATGAACCGAACCATTTCTAACATGGTTCGGTGCATGATATTTGGGTCAGATGTGCCATTGATGTACTGGACGGAAGCGGCTGAGTATACAACTTACATACTCAACCGCAGTCCGACCAGGTAGAGCCCCGCTTTTACAAGTGCTTATGAATGTCGGTGACATTGTGGTTTTTGGATCCCCATGTATGGTTTGTCATCCGAGATCTTTCAGGACTAATCGCGTATACCCGTTCTTCGAGCGGAGACCATTCTGATGGTAAAAGCTGATAGTATTCAGCGGAAAACTATGCCAGCGGATTTGCCTTTCGGAGATCTACTTATTGCTCAGAACAAATCGTTGGCTGTAAGGGGGGCGTCCATCATACAATGCCGTATTTTCGTTAATCGTTTCGTGCCATGTTGTACCAGTTCCTGAAGTTTAACTGGATTATACTGCCGGGTGTTGCGATGTTGATTGTTTAAATCCTACGAAGAAGACTGGTATAATTTTCCCCCATACCCACGATGCTCGGTGGCCATCCTCGAAAGGTTTGAGGTTGTAGATCCGTCGGCGCGGCGTACTTCTGGGATTTCAACGCGGTAAGCAGTTGGTGTAGGGGCTCGAACAAAATAGGAGCTGCCATTTTCACGTTCCGCCACATCATAGTCAAATTTGGCCTTCTCTCGGCGACTCATGAAATAATCCTCCTGTGCAATTAGCTCTGCTTCAGTAGTACGCACCTCCGCCCTTGTGGTAGCAAGCGGGCAGGCAGCTTCCAGGGCTTTAGCCACTGATAATTGGTTCTGTAGCTTGCGTAGTTCCTGGTCATATTTGCTCTTCAAAGTTTGCTGCATTTGCTGAAGATATTCGCGGTCTCGCTGATGTTCGTCGAACAACCTCCCCGGATTGCAGTGATGAAATAAACGGAGGCGGAGACGAAGATCCTTGTGAGATGCACGTAACCTCAGCTGGACGATGGAAAACATTAGGGACATTTCCACGGAAGCTTCGCTAAAGGTTGGGACGGAGAAAGAAGGGTAACTTCCGCTGGGCGGTGATCTTCATGATAGAATTTGGTGTCAATGATATAACAAGATCCATGATAAGAGGACTCGAGAACGCTCGCTGATACAAGGTAGTAGTCGATACGACGCTTGTTGTCAGGACCCGTAAAAAGCCGTCGGTCAGTAAGATTTAGCCGCCATGGGTCCAAGCCACACCTAAGCAATCATCCACGATCTTAGATCGTCACGAGCAGGATCTTGGAGGGTTGAGGAAAATTCATTAGAGGGTCTAGGGTGGTGTTGAGATCACCGACGACTATGTGTTGAGAACCCTCCGGGAAGTCTGTGGGTATGGAACGAAAAAATCGGTTACGTTCATCGGGCTGAACTGGGGTGAAAAAAAACTACGTGAACAAATATTCGGATTTGATCAAAGTAGTATCCAAAAGGAGGTAGCGATCTAAGTGTGAACTGAGATGTCACATCCTGAACATTGCGAAAGGGGTGGGAGCCGAACAAGTCCAGCCCAACATCGTTGTGAC
Source organism: Sclerospora graminicola (assembly GCA_001887855.2). Classification (NCBI taxonomy): domain Eukaryota; phylum Oomycota; class Peronosporomycetes; order Peronosporales; family Peronosporaceae; genus Sclerospora; species Sclerospora graminicola. The sequence goes on from MIQA02017158.1 coordinate 76,550, forward strand.
CATTACAGATCAAAGTGTTGCTGTTCGACCAAAAGTGAGCGCCTTGAGTCCACGATGTGGGCGAAGTAGTCGACAATATTGACGTTGTCGGAGTGTGACAAATGTCGTTTCTGAAAAACGATCAGTTCGTAATCCACTAGAAGGCGTTCAAACATGTGTTTGATCTTTGGACGGTAAGTGCTGTTGCGGGGCAAATTGATCTCGCTGATGTTTAACGAGATTCCTCGCAGTCTTCAAGTGCATTAGCTACAGTTGGTAATATCAGAAGAATTTGAGGACGTGGCATCACTGTCCAAAAGAGGTGTTACAATTGCTGTGGCAGAGCGGAGTTGGTTTTTGATAACCATTTTCAAGGCGGTACGCATTACATCAGTCCCAAAATCCTTGTATTCGAGCCCCGTTCCGACGCACACACAGTTGCGAGCGTTTCATCAGACCGAAGAAGGAAGTTGGCGTTCTGAAGAGGGTGTCACCGCAGATCGCTACTGGACCGTTGTAAATTGCCGGGACGCGAGTGAAGAAAAATGATCCAGTCTTGCACAGGCTAAAGCTACTTCGCAAGCCGTGTCCAGATCCGTGGTAGATGGGGGAGGACGAATCCTTGTAGTCCTCTCTAATTCGGTCCATGAGGTCAAGACTAGCCCTGTGGGTTTGTGATGGCTTCCTACTATAAAGTCCAAAACGCGCATGATCGAAGACAATTGAATTCACGTCGGGAGTGGCCGCGTGCATACGAGTAGCGTATGCGCATGGCTGGGCCGTGATGGCACCTAAACGATCTTATGGGTTTCCAGGAGCCTGCAACTTTTGGCTGCTTTCTTAGCTCGACGGCGATAATCAGAACGCTTAAGCGCGTTTGTCCTAGGACGAAAAGTCGAGCGAGCCGAAATTAATTCACCAACCCTGATTGATAAAATCATCGGCTTGCACGCAACGGTAGTCGAATCGGCTCGGGCGATACAATCAGCACCACATGCTGTGTAATCGTCATCGTCGTGATCCCCGAAAGCCGACTCGAAGGCTGTTGCTCAAAAGCCGAAAGTGAGACGCCCGTCGTGTACTGAAGGTGTAGGAATCACGTCCACCTCTTCGTCCGTAATCGGCAGGATGAGATATATGGCACACCGTACGTCGACCAATTTTGATCCAGTCCTGAACCGAAGCGGCAGACTCCGGACGTTCTAGAATGAGATCACGTTCTCTAGTGGCAGGGGATGGTGAGCCTTTATCGAGTGGACGTGGTGAAGTCGGATTTTCCAACTGCGGTGTTTCTTTTGCAGAGCGCCACTGCTATTCACTGGCCTTGCTAAGATGGATGGAGGAATCTCCTTTTCAGTGCTCGCTTCTTATGGTGGGCGTAAACTTGTATATCAAACCCGTTGAAATGGATCTCGTGAAGAGGTACTACATCTACTAAAAGTTGATCAGGGACATCGGTATTTGGGAACCGGACCGTGCGGTCCCGAGACATCAGCGTTCCCGCTTGGTGCGTGGAAGCGATAACTGGCTGGAGCCCCAAGCTGACAAAATAGTCGTAGATGACACCATCATCCAGCTCGGATGGAACCTAACATTGTAAAAACGCTCGAAGACGCTGTACGTATTGATAACAAGTTGGTGTCCCATACTGGAAGCGGCCGTCCCACCTAGCTTAATAGCAATATCACGAGTGACGCGGATCCCTTGCCTTTGGACACAAACAAAATCACTATTGAAAGCAGAGCCCCAAAGTGCTGTCTGAAATTTCCAGTTAATCGAGTGCAGAATGTCGTCAATCCAGAACGTTCCCGCTAGACGGAGAGCAAGGATAAAGAGCTTAATCTTGTCCGGAGCCACACCCAACCACGCTGTACTTCTGGGAGAGCAAGCATGCGGAGTTCTTGCGCCGAAGAAATCATAGCGACAGCGTCATCAAAGGAAGCAAAAACTTGTCCGTAGGAACATAGCGGGAAGTCGCCCCTGTATGGTGTAATATTCGTGACGAGGAATCGCAGGGCAGAGTGAGGGTGTAGCAGCAGTTGCAGGTGCGGTTGGTGAGCGCGAAGGGATGTCCATCTGAGCGAGTGGCTGTGAGAGGTCGGTTGACGCGGTCGGAAGGGTTGTAGGTAGAATAGTTTCAAAACCAGAGTCTTGAGAGCGGAGTGAATATCACTTGTGCTCGACAAGGCGAGTTCGAAACTGTAAATCTGGTTTAAATATGTCTATATAGTTTAGAAAAAAAACTATTAATGTGTTACTACCTGCTTCTGTCTTCCACCATTGCCACGTCAATTTGGATGGAGGGCATAAAGGGATCGGTCGAACATATCACAAGGTCAGGGACCACTTTCACTGGAGTGGATTGTATCGCAGTGTGCAACAATATGTGGGGACGTGTACCAATTGTAAGACGGGGAAGGGTATGCCTCTCATTATGGTGAAGTGAATCAGAAATCAGTGACCCACATTGGATGCTGATTGGTGGTTGCCGGAACACCCATCATGGATGGGTAGGACAGAACCGTTGATGGGTGGGACATGCCGGTTCAACGTTGGGATGACGTCAGTAATAACAGGCTATCGTGCAAAAGTGGAGAAAAGAATGGGAGTTACCGTTGTCGCACCTTGTCCCAGAGAGCAGTGAATCAGCCAAGTATCGTGACCAGAAGAAAATATCCAGATGCCGGACCGGGTTGATTTTAAAGTCGGACCGATTAAGCCATGTGTAACAAAGCAGTTTTATGGATGGTTTGGTACATTTTTTACGACGGAGAATGATTATTGGAGCCGATTATCGGTAGTCTAACTGGTTCAATTGACACGAGAATAGAACTCCGGTTAACTGGCTAAATGAGCCGAATCACTCTTAAGACATGAACTTCAAGCGTATAAAGAAGCTCATATGTATAAGTTGGTGAGCTCCATGGGATATATCGGCCGAAGCAAGTTGCGAAGATCACCAAACTGGCCCTGATCGACATTAAAGGATCGGGCCGAGTCCGACCTCAAGAGAAAGACCGATCTCGAACCAATCTCTCAACTTTAACGTATGCTGGAGGCAGAAGAAAGGTTGGAACCGGCAAAGGAAGCTGATTCCTAGCTAGTTCCGAGCTGGTTCGAAGTAATCTCGAGGTGATTCGGAGCTGGTTCCGACCTGGTCCCGAACCGATCCTGAACTGGTCCGGGTCGGGCCCAATCAGTTTCCAGGTGCTGAAATAAAAGAAGTCTAGTCAAGTTCAGTGCTGGAACCAGTTGCGGAACATCCCAAGAGGCCGAGTCTAAGCTGGTTTCGAGCTGGTACCTGAAGATCGGCTGGGTTGAAAATCAGTTGAGGATCGGATCGAAGATCAGTTGAAGATCGGTCAAAAGTGGTACAGTTCAGGTTGAAGATCAACGAAGAACGGTCTACGGTGGTACCGTCTAAACCATGTGGCAAGATAGTCAAGATCGTAGTGTTAGGTTAGGAATCAAACGGGGGAATCAGTCAAAATTTCGATCTGGACGATGTGAACATGGAGATGCCTCGCAAGGCAAGTATGGCCTCGGCACATGCATTTGATAGTGATTCCGGGACGATCACTCGAGTCCGGATGTCGGCAATCTCTGAGTTGAAAGACTTTATCGGCAAGGACATAGATGATGATCAGGCGAGAGCCTGTTTCAGCCGGATGAAGTCAGACTTTTTGAGGGACAAGACGCCAGAAAGGGAAAGATGCCTGATTTTTGCTGATTTGGTGAAAGGTCCGGCCAAGAACTGGCTCAAGCAGTTGAGTCGGGAAGTACGACTGAAGTGGCCTCACTGTGTGGTGAATTTGAAGAGCAATATTGCAACTCAGGAGTATTATGCGCGAGACAATACTATCACATGAAGAAAAGATCTGATGAAACACCGATCGAATATCTAAATCGGTTGAATGTTGCTGGTTTGATAGCCAAGAAGGCGATCAAAGACCCACGGCACTTTGGATAACCGTGATCTGGCTGATCAGCTAACCCTCTTTCGCATACCTTAAGTACGTTACAACGAGCTAAAAGTGGAGAACCCAAGGTCCAGATAGGACGAATCGATACCGATCAAAACCACATCCGGACCAGGTCAAGACGCCTGCGGCCCGACCAGCAAGAGTGATCCGGACGATCACGATGACCTCGGATATTTGCAGTTCTGGAGAAAAAAGTGGCCGGTCAAGTTTGAGCTCAGACGAATATTGCCATATCTTCACGGCGGAACCGGTACTCCGCCAGAGATCAACGACTAACGGCGTTGATCAGGTGGAAACCAGCTTGATCCGGACCGACCTCGCAAGAAATGTGTGCATTGTGGTTCGACTAAGCTCGGCGATCGTGATTGTTGCAAGAGAAGTACGTGCGGGAAATGTGACCGTAAAGGTCATCCCTCCGATCATTGTTTTTCGTGTGCAAGACTTGTGGAAAGATTCAAGATGCCGGTTTCTGCCTGATTGAAGCATTTTTCAATCAGATGCGCAAGTGGTACGTGCCGACCAAACATGCCGGCATGCTTCCACCGGACGTCGAGAAAATTATTAACTAGATCGCTCGCCAGGTTGGAATCTGGTTCGAGCCAAGCGGTCTACGTTCAGCATTTATGCATACGTCGGTAGCAGAAACAAGTTTGAGGAAAAGGAGATAACCGACATGCTCTATTTCAAGTTGTGCCGACCGGTGTCCGATTCATAGCCTCAGCGTGGACGAACATGACATGCTCTATTTCAAGTTGTACCGACCGGTGTCCGATTCATAGCATCAGCGTGGACGAATATTTCCGATCGAATGTGATCATGGAGTTGGACCTAGTGCCTGGTGAATCTCGAGAATACTGGAAGTATTACTCTCCTGACAAGTGGTTTAAGCAAGCAAAAGCTAATGGGAAAATCAACAATGAAAAATTCATTATTCTATTTAGCTCATGGGCGGAAGTCTCGATTATCGACTCCGCCTTTGCTCTAGACAGACACCGTACCAAATCTACAGAAAAAAAACACGAATAATTCAGAGAGTGTACGAAAAGTACAGAAACCTACCTGGAAATACAAATCCGTGCCGATAAATACTCAAAACGTCCCTCGATATACAGAGCGGTCCCAGATGGTTAAAATAAGAATCATATAATTGGTCAAAATAAAGCCGTACACTCACAGCAGATCCGCTAAAGTTGGAGTACCAAACATAATTCAAACCCAAGCAAATGGTACACTGTACCTTGGAGGTCTAGCTGTATAATGAAGAATGTGTTATTACTTTCTATATATGAACAAGTAATTTGTGAAGTCTCTACCGCTGGAAAAGCACATCGGGGGTACACGCACCAGGACCTAACAGTACACGGCGGCTGCTTAAAAAAAGAGCGAGACATTCGATACTTCACGTGAGGCGACTGGTTTGAACATAATATTCGAAGATACCGTGTACCATAATATCGGTACTGATCCTATGCACGAGGTGTCATGTTTAGTCAATCCGTTTAAATTTCCGCTGACTAAAACCACAATCAAATCCAGTGGCTAGGAGTGCGTGTGTGGTGATGGTTTGACAACTTTTCAGTTCAAACGACAACTTCCCCTTCCAAATGGCTCCAACGAAATACAAGTGGGCCGTCATCTCTCGCGATATCTCTGAGGTGGAGATAGAGCTGTTTCTTGATAGCCAGAAGCAGTGAAGAAAGAAGAAAAGCCAGCATGAAGTCTGCCAAGTGTGTCTGATGCGAACCGGCGAACATACCATGCACTACGCCATGTACAAGTGCAGCGCGCCCAGTTGCGGCGAGCATGTACGCGAATGTGAGTGGACACTTCGCACAGCTATATGCGAAGTTTCCAAGCGTGGAACCTTTGATCAACATGGCCAGCCATATCGGCAGTTGTAGACAAGCTTCCAGTGCGGCTAAACCTTCAAATGAAGCGCTTTATCCGAGAGAAAGTGGCTGATAAGCTCAAGCCTTCTCGAATTTTGAACGCCATGATCGACGCTCGAATCATCCCAATCAATTGGAACGCACAAGGACTTTTCCTCCCGGTTACACGCTACGCTCATCATTATCGAACGCGATAACAATGACGTTGACAAAACGGTGTTGATTCTCGAAATGCGAACCTTTCATCCAGACTTGGCTGACACAGCGGCGTTTGCCTTTGGATTTCCTACCAACAGTACCGGTCAACCAATACTTTCACGGGGGACAGCGGCACGACCACCAGTGATTGGATTCTCTACGAAGATTATGATGCGAAATGTGAAGTATACAAGCGACTACGTTTTTCACGTTGACGCTACGTTCAAGCTCAAAACAGCACGTTTTCCAGCCGTGATTATCGGTGTGTCGCATGTGCATCGCCATTTTCACCCCGTGGCGTTTTTCATCATATCCGATATTCGCCAGCGCCAGCTTGAAACGTATTTCGCGAAACATTCAAGATGTACAAGACGATAACGGGCGTCACTGCTAGAATCGGTTTTGCTATAGCCGATGCCGACATTGCGCAGCGGAATGCACTCGAATCTGTTGTGGCACAGGATCTCCACCAAGCAACCCCATCGGTCTGCTTAATGTGTTTCTTTTACGTAGTGCAGAACGTGCGAAAGTACATCGCATCTGTTCCTCCTGAGATGCTCCCGAAGAAAATCCAAGACGTTTACGGCATTCACTATGCCCGCTCGGTAAATAATGTTGGACCAACGAGTTGCTGTAACTGGATGGAATAACAATCTCGTGCGCTCCGCGTATTCGAGCGTGTCTTGCAGCAGTGGCTCTCGGGACGTTTTACGCTGGTAGTGGGTTGCTTCCCCACCAGGATACGCCAAGACGAACAACCCAGTCGAACAGTTCAACCGAGCTATCAAGCATGATTACTCTCTACGTTCGCTCCTGTCGGTTAGCGGCCTCGCTCAAGCATTTCTCGATATGTGCCATCATCGCTCTTGCCGTGTCAAACCATTCAACACCTCACCGTTACCAAGTAGTGAGCAGATTGGGCGATTACGAATGCTACAGAAGGGTAGAATGATATCGGTCAAGTCTCACCACCCAAGATCCATTGCGTTCTTAGTGGAAGGGAGGGGCGTTTATGTTTACCAAACCGTAGAGCAACGCAACCCACATATCAACAACAAGGTGATCTCAACGCAAGATCAGATTTACCAGGCGGACGAAGAAGTGGAGATCATTGATCAACCAAATCCAGGCTGGATCGTAGACGTGTCGGATTCGTCATGCTTTTGTCGTAATATGGGCTTCTGTGTTCACTTGATTGCGGCTCGCCTCCACCAAGATCTACCAGTCGAAGGCATGCAAGTCAAGAGGACTTTCGAAGTAAAAGGCAGGACGCGCAAAAAGGGCCGTCCTTCGAATGTGGGTCATGCTTTAGTTATCGAGTAGGATATTAGAATGTAGAGCGTAAAGTATGCAAATAATTTTCACTTCACTTAGATTAAACGCTAAGAAAGTATATCTTTACTCTTCTTCTACATTTCAAACTCGTACTTGTCGAGAATTTTGCCGTCACAAATCATGCGTCGATAATGAGCCAAGGTAGCTGAAGAAATTCCATACCCTTTCAGAAACGAGGACTTGCATACTCGTCCAACAAATGGGAGATAGTAGTGGATTTGGAGACGTTTACGTGTAGACCGAACGCGGCGGGGACGAGCTTCTTCTGCAAAACAGAGAATCAAAAGAGCGGTGAGAATGCTTGCACGCTTTTCCATGCGTCTAGGATCTGGAACTAATGCGATGAATAACTCCAGGGAAACAGCTCTCCCGGGTAGGCATTCGCCGCAACAATCCTCGCGAATAAGCCTCGAGACCTCTATCATTAGAGATAATTTGTTACCAGTGGAAGTGCTCATTTCCATGAGGCGACCGGGGTGAGATAGTGATCTTCGTCTAGTTAGTTGGCAAATTTGTTTTTGATATCGTGTCAATTGACATCGAGCGATGACAAAATGCACCGTTAATTCAGGTTTATTTAAGTTATGATTGGTTTAGGGCGGTAATTACTGAATTACCCGAATCGAAATGTTTTTTTCATACCATATATGATACTTATTGCCAAGATCCAATGCTTTCTGCCATCCAGTCGTTTCAAATGATCACTATTGACTGGTTGGGGGTGGTTCTAAGCTTTTTAAATGCAAGTTTGCGGGAACGGTTTAATCTATCATTGTGATATTTCCCGCCATGGAAGCAAATGTACTGTCAGTTCGTCAACGCTTTTATCGATGGTGTTCGGAATATCTCCGTGAGCGTCCGGGTGGCGGAATTGTTACCGACCAAGCTTCTCCACTTTTGCTTAAGTATGTAAAAAAATACATGTTGAAGTTGCATTACCTATGCGGAACTTACACGCCATCACGGCAAAAATTTTGAATCGTTTTCCTCGGCGACGCATTGACCTCGATAAGCTCGAGAAGTACGACCTGGTTGATCGTAATCTCGACAATGCATCCAGTGCGACCGGCGACGAGTACCCCTTCCGACCAATAATGGCCGAAGCAGTTATCGATGGTGAGCCGCGTGTACTTATTGACTGGAACCCAACTTGGGAACCAGTGGCGAATGTACGAAAGAGCACACTCAAGGTGCTCCGAGACAAGAAGGCGCAATAAACGCGCAAAGCGTCGCAGAAAATAAATACTATCGCCTGCGCGGTAGGCGATGAAAACTAATCCCAATACAACGATTAATCTTTAATACAAGTAAAAATCGATTTGCATATTTTCTTTTTGTTTGTATTCTTTGCTGTTTCGACAGTCACGCCTTAACGGCTACAGCTTCTTCGATAAAAAAGCACTACCACACCTTTAGGGCTACAGTATAGGCTCCATGCGCGGCGACGCCTTATCGGCTACAGCACTCGCATATACGAATAAGGGACCAGACGTAGGGACACGACATTCGCAAGTTTAGTAAATATCAAAGGTGTATATATTAAAGCATGTATAGTTATATCTAGGTAATATCATCAGTACAGTCACGCATCATAAACGTTAGGCATAATATGCTGCACATAAATATGATAATAAATAAAAGCCACATACATGTGGGGGTAGGTCGATGGGGATGCGGGCGGTATTGAACATAGACGCGGTGGTTGTGCAGGTCATTCAGCAAAAAAAAAAGATTATTCGTATATAATGCGAATTCTTGTCGGTTAAAATATTATGCGTATGAGTTGTGTGGTTATGATGTTGGTGGTGGTGACCAAACGTGTCAATTATTTCATTTATCGTTATGTTGTTTACACAATAAAGATATGGATGGTGTGGGTACGATGTAAGTGGTGGTGACGATACGTGTCATTTATTTTAGTTATCTTAATGTGGCTTACACAAACCTATATAATGGATGGCTGTTAGTTAATATCTTTTGGTTTATTGCTGATGATTGTTTGTGTGACAGGCTTGAGGAATGTCTGGTGATGGTGTCGCTGTTGTAAATGTCAGCGTAATTGGCGGCCGTAATGCGCACAAGCACAGAGAAGTCAACCTCAGCCGCGGTTTACACTCCCAGTGGATCCGCTAGAGTTGCGGAGTCATTTTGTGCAACACACTAGCCTAGCCATTGGCTATCATTGTGGCTGGTAATTACTACTATAGGCAAGAATTCCGAAGGTATAGGTCGCCCACAGCTTTTGTCCGGATGAAGCAGCGACGGCAGCGGACATGCTGAAGGGCAATGGCGACGACATCAAGTCGATTGTTGATATCACCAAGCAGATCGCAGGTGACGCCATCTTCTTTAGTATTATCCTGAAAATAGGCTTTTTCAGGACGTGTCCGCCATCAAATACACCGGTAAAGTATATCGTCGAGTGGATAGACTGTATGCACTTTTTTGCGCTCGAAAACTAAATTTTTTATGCTTATGGTGACAGCTAAAGTGCCCTTTTGTGTCTGTGACACGATTGATCATATGGCGATCTTAACTATTGTATTTATAAGACCCGTCGAATCGTTGATACGCTGATACGACGGCAGGATCGTGAAGTGTTTTTATGCGAATGACCAGGTTCAGCGGAAAATGAAAGCGGGAAACGTGTTTTAAAGGCTTCACGAAGGTCCGTAGCATTTTCGACCCACCTACAAGTTTGATCTATATAGTGACGTCTACGATTCGTCCTTGAAACACGCATTCCATCGTGGACAGATCGCAGCTTGTACTTATCAAATAAAGAGGACCAGCATAATTCTATCGGAGGGAACTGACCTTTCGATCGTCTGTTCATCGCTCTGTTGCGGCCATGTTTCAAGATCTGTATCAAGGGATCATTAAGACTGAGACGACGACCGAAGCGAACAATGTGTGCATTAAGGTATATGAAAGACAAGAGAGGGTTCCGGAAGTAGATACCAAAGGAAAAAGCTAGCTCGACGCGATTCGTATTGTATTAAATAGCGAATATTTTCTATAACGCTTTATTGATGTTAGCGTGCATTTTTGTAGTATTATAGTAGTTATTTGTGTTCGAAGAGAGCGTTTCTTATATGGCCACCAGCAGGGGATCCATGAGTGGAACCATCCTCTAGCCCTAGACCTAGTGTGTCTGTACTTTTGTGGTAGCTTTGTTTTTTTCGATATAGTTCTGTATTTTTAGATTTATGTCTTGCTCATAAGGTGGGATGTCGTATAGACAGTACCCAGAGGCAAGAATGTGTCGGGATCGGTGAAAGTTTGTACAGGACCGAAGGACGGTCACGTGCCAAAATCACCTTGGCTGGCTCCCTGGTTTACTATTTCAATGCTTGGATTGGCTGGTTAGCTGGTCAGGACGCGACACTGGGAGTCGATTTCATGGTTCCGGCTGGTATTCGGCTTGATCTTTCTCACGAAACCCTGACCCTACCGGATGAGGTGCAGATACAATTATCTGGCCGACGTCCGTTGTGTGGTGTCCGTATGCAGTTGGTCAAAATGGGTCAGTATGGAAATATTGCGGTTGCCCGATCGGCTGATGCGATGCTCCGGTCGACTGATCGGCAGCAGAAACTATGGTTTACTGATGTGTGTTCTCTCATGCCCAAAGCCCTGTTTAATGTGTTGAGTTCGTGCTGGACCCGCTGCTGTTTGTTCCCCTGAGGCCGACGCAACATCAATTCCATGCGTTTTAGCCTTTTGATGCGTTGCTCGTTCAGTTTCTGAGTTCATGGAGAACGGCACACTATTGGTGTTCCCCTGAGGCCGCAACATCAATTCCATGCGTTTCCATTAGTGCAGAACTTCTAGCAGTATCATATACGTATGCATGAGTCTGTGCATTTCTATATCATCTTCATCATCTTTATCCAGTAATAGCAGGTTATCTGTGTAAAATGTGGTTTTCGGTGACTAGAAAAGTGAGTAGCTGCGAGACCTGATGTGGGTAACAATATTGGTGCCGATCATGTGAGATTGCGAACATAGTCAAACGACCCTTCAAATCTTCCAGATTTTCGTTCTATTGATGTAATATCGATTCACCCTGTTGCAGAAATGGTGAGTTGCCTATAGACATAAGCTCCAGAGTTGCATCCCGTTTATTTCTTGACTCTACCCTGACACGTGGCTGCAAGAAGGTAAGTTTAAGAGTGAATATATTACGAGTGCTTTAGAGTTAATAACTATAATTAAATTTAAACTAATCATACAAACATCTAATTATATAACTGTTTTAATAATAGTCTTATTATTTGATCCCCTCTTGGATTCGGTATTTACATCCAAATCGGATTTCCTTGTGGACTATAATAACATATAGTCCAGTATTCACATTTCATACAGTAAGTCTGACATTGAACTGTGATATTTTAACTTAAATATCACTTATGAAATGGTACCACATTACAGTTTAGGTTTTCTTGAGGTTGTGTGGTCCCCATGAATTTCGTCATGTAACGTATCGCAGCAGATTATGAGCGCAGATTTGGTGTCGTAGCTTTTTCACGATAATTTCATAGAGGGTGCATGGATTTCGACGGATAAAACATCAATGAAAAGCAGATTTACGTGACCAAATGTTAAAATAATCGAAAACCTTAGACAATCACGTCATTTTTCTCAAGAGCGGTTCAAACTCTAAAATCTGGTTATTTCCGACATCAATTTATGGTGGGGGACCACTATTACGACGAGGAGGTCCACTATTTGGATCGCTTCTGTACAGTCGAGACAAAAAACATAAGGATATAAAAAAAACTTTCGTTTCTATAATTGTTTTCTACCGTGTTCTGCGGATCCCTCGTCGGGCTCTTTTCACTTCAATGAGCTCGGCGAGATGACGTTAGAGCTTGCTCACTTGATGTAGTTGGTCAACCGAAGGACAATGATATAGGTGTCGAAGACTTCGCGTTAAGCGATGTGGAAGATTTTTCATCTAGGGAAGAGCCTGCAGGACGCTCGAGACAAGTCGTGCCAAGTGGCTGCGACCAAAGCCTTTATTCTCCATGGTCGCGAGCTTGGGAACGTAAAGCTCACCAGCATCTCGGCTTCCTGCTTGTTAGCTTTCGCCAAAGTGCTTTCGAGGTCTGTCGTATTGCGTGTATGTTGCACCTACAGCACTTTCATGAGTTAGTTGATGTACCATAAGGATACCGTCTTCTCCCCATCTCGAAATGCTGCTCGTATTGGCGCCGCATTCGCTCAATGTGCACATAACCATTGTTACCGTACCTTCGGAATTTTTTCTGTGATATGTCTTTACCAAGGGCTAAGGTAATTTGTCACGAGCGAAATTTTGGGGTTCTTGGGTATTCCAGCTTGTAGTAAAAAACCAAGTTGGCTGTCAATCCAGAGTGTACAAGGACGCAATAGAAAGCGTAGTACCGTGACTGCTTCTCTAAGAAGGAAGCTTCGTTCTCGACGTCATACAGAGCAGCCTGTTCTTCATAAGTAAGCGACGGTATAGAACATCATACAAACATTTACACGCTTTCTGTTGACTCCAATGCTCTTTAAAGTGATTATCAATTGCTCGGACGGATACAAAATCACCGTGTGCGTCCGCCACTTGGTCTTACATTCACACGAGCTACATACAGTGTATTGTCGCCTCCCAACGTCCGTTTAGCGACAAACGACGAAAGAATCGAGTCGATATCGTGACGCCACACGCGTTCCAAGAAGACCAGCTTTCCATCTTGCCATTCAGTGCCATAGTCGCGTTTAAATGCCACGCGAACATATCTGTCTCTCACCAACTTCCACTTGCCACCGAGAGCCGAACCTGTCCCGCTAGCTGGTAGTATATGCAGTTCTGTATTCACGATTTGATAGGTCAAAATATCGGCGATGGTCATTCATTTTTCTTGGTCGCATTTTAACGGGCATATTTGTTCTGTGATATTTAATACATTGGATACAAGTAATGTATTTTTAACCGTGTCGAAAGTGAGAGTACTTACTGTAGTTGTAGGTTCAAACTACTAATATAAAAAATGAAGAAATCAAATAACAATAATTTATTGAAATATCCACATTTTTTAAGAAATAATTATTTTTAAAAAATTATTATTTTTATTAATTTTTTTAATGATCAGACATCAATAATTGAATTTAATAATTCAATTATTGATACTTCTAAAATTGGATTTTTAGCAGTCAATTTAAATTTTAACAATTAAAGTTTCTGCTAAAACGTATTGAATATATTAAATTTCCTTTAAACCTTTTGCTACTTTTTACAAATAAATAATTTTTATTTACAAATTCATGAAATGTTTAATATAAATTATTTATTTTTAAAATATACTACGAAAAAGGTATTTCAAAAAAACTAATTGAAACAGTTCCTTCAAATACGTGTCAATAAATATGTCAAGAAGTTAATATAAAGGTTCATTTCTGAAAGTTAATTTTTAAACTACAATATTCAATAATAAGTATTTAAAATCATAAGTATACTTTTTAGGACAATATCCTGTTTGAATATCAGTGTTTTCATGTTTGGTTACCGGAAGCTCATGTGGAAGTGCCCATTTTTTTAATATCAACTAAAACACGATATTGATTTAATAGTTTGATATTTATCATACCAATTTCAGTAAAAGGTAAAAATGCAATCAGGTATAGGGTACTGTCATTGAATAAAGTCATACTAGGAATGGAAGTATTATGGTGATGCTACTTACTCACAGAGCTGACACGTACGGCAACTCCCAATGGCGTTACACTTTTTTGCCGTCCATATCGCGATTGTGCAAATGCTTGTGGAATACATAGTAAGACCAGCAGAGCAACCTATTAACAAGCAAACTACATAAGAAGCATATAATAATTCGTTCTTTCTCTTCTTGTTATTAGAACCAGATTCAGTGAACAACATCAAAGTTCAATTTCTTAAACTAAAGAAATAAAGCAGCAGGTTTACCTTCTAAAAACATTCTAACCCAAATAGAAAAAATCGATCTTGCTGCCATCTTCCTTTATTTTTGACGAGAATACGATAATTTTGCTAAACAGAATTTGATTTGGGTCTAGCGAAATCAATCACAAAACTAGTTAAGGATTATGGCGCGGTTTGACTGTCCTGTTGAGGATTACAATAAGGGGTCAAAGGTCGTTACAATTTGCAGGTAAAATGGAAGCATTTTATTAACCCATATCCAATCGATAAAAAACACAAGCTTTGGACTAAAAACGTTCCTTAATTGATTACTTGATAGCTCTCACAGCTCTTAGTTGAACTACAAAAGCTAAAGCCGAAGTAAGAAAGAGCCTTGCTTATCTACTTTGGCCTTAGTTTTTGCATTTTTGGTGACTACACCCCATAAGACTATCATTTGAATGCCTGGTAAGCATAAAAAAGTAGGTCAATGCGGAGGCTGGTAAGATATTGTCAGCTTTTGAAATCGCTATACTCCCTTTTGACGCAGAGACGGTTAAAGATGATGGTCCTGTTGTTCGCACGTCACATAGATATGACTTCATTCTTTATCGTACATTGTACCTAATGTATGGTACAGGGTGTGTGCACGTAGCAAAAGGGGGTTGTGCACCTAGTGACTCCCTTAAAATATTAGATGAATCGCGTTTAACTTCAATACAAATAGAAGCAACACGTAAAATAAAAAAATACTTGGTTTCGTGATATTGTCAGAAAAGCTGTATAAGAAGGTTAAAATACTAAGGAACAAGGGGCGTGATCGTAGTCAACCCAGCAACCATCGATGTTGAACGATGACGCAAAGTTCGGCCCAAAGATCCTGGCGTGGCGCGTCCGGAGCATCCTTCCCACCTTGTTTCATACAGATCAGTCAGGATTTGTCCAAGGCCGGTGGATTCGTCACACCCTTCTTCAATTTCATGATTTACAAGCGTTAGCACAAACTGCAACTTTCAAATGCTGGTGCAGTTCTTCTAGATTTTGCCAAAGCTTTTGTCTCGGCGAAAAAAAATCGAGACTGATGAATTTCTTCTTCCAAGGTATCCTGGTTCGCGTCCTTGTCAACGGGACGGCAACATTTTTAGGATGTGGCGTCCGCCAGGACGACCCTCTTTCACCCGCACCCTTCGTGATCTTCATCGAACGAGTGCTATGCTACCTACAAGTAATGAATGAATCCTTAGGGATTCATGTTCCCGGTCGGCGAAACTCCATCATCTGTCGGCATTTGCTGATGACTGCAGTGGAATACTCCAAGACCTCTCAAATACTTCAACATCTGTCAGTCATGTCGGACAAAACGCTACAGTGGCAGGATAAACACTCAAGTCCACAAAACCCACATTCTCCCATTTCAGCTTTGCCTCCAAATATTCGCCGGTTGCTTGAACAAGCTAGGTGGGACGTCGTCGCCGCCAACTCTGACATCCGAGTCCCTCGTGATATACATAAGTCTTTCTCTCCAATCGATCACACGTTTTCGAAGACTTATCGATGCAATGATTTCTCATTGCTTACTCTGTCGTTTTGGCGAGAACTCCGCTACGACGCGCAGTCATTCTCCGCACTATCGTTCTCCCGCTTTTATGGTATACGGCGACTGTGACACCCGTTCCTTCAACCGTGGTCGACCAAGTCAAACTTATTTGTGAACCCTTTCTTTTCAAGAAGCCCATTGCTGGTGACGTTAAATTTCGAGGCCGATGCGCGGGAATGGCTATATCTACCAAAATCTCAAGGTGGATTAGGATTGCTGGAGACAATTTCATTCGGCCATGCTCTTCAAATGTGCTCTTTACGGGATGCATTGTACACCGCGACAGTTACGCATCTCATCCCGCGCTGGTTCTCCGTGGCCTTCGCACTTTCACGATCGCTTTGCCTGGGATTTGACATCCTTTACGCCCCAATCAAACATTCAATTGTTTTGGAGAAACGATGGGATCCCCTGTACGAGCTCTGCCTCGAATGTCTTTTTTGAATGGGGAGGCTTAAAGAAAATGTAAGCCACACTTACATCGTCGTCTCGGTACATCCCTTACTGGTGCAACGCGTTAATCCCAGCAAATACGAGGGGAGCCAAGGCTTCATCCACCTCTCATTACTTTTTTAACGCTGGTTACGTACGGACCCAAGATTTCGTTGATCGATTCGGGGATTTTCCTACAAAGGATCGATAATACTCCCCAGAGACGCATTTTCGGCTGAGGGTGTCTAGAATCCTTTCCTTTAATCACAATCAGGGCCCCTTGCAAGGTCCGCACCGTCAACGAGAAATGTGCGCGACGGCTCACGGATGGACCTTCAATACGACCATCTTCATACAGGGCAGAGACCATGAGCTATACCACATGCTTCACAAACGTTTTAAGATTGGGATCATGCCGAATACACCGCTTGGCATTCCCGACGAGACTAATTAGAAAGATCTGTGGCGGAGAGAGCGCCGGATTGATCGCGACTTATTGCCAGTTTTGGGCGACATCAAGATAAGACTCCAACATAATGCTGGTACTGAAAGAGAAAAGAATGTGCAGCCGAAAACTCGCGGAGGGATGACCTTAAAGACGTTCATCTTTTCAGTAATCGATGACCGTCAAGATGAACCGAACCGCGGTCGGTGTTATCATGTGGTGCTCAACAATAAGTCGGAAGAATGGATTACGCGCGCGAAAAACCTGGAGCTGGATGATAATCGGCAGCACTGCGAATGGGTAGACTTATGGTATGGCGTCGATAAGAAGAAAACGCATCCGTACGCCCGCTTTCTTCATGGCTTGCTGTCTCACCGAGCGCAACTGACCGCTTCAGAATAAGGGGACTGCGTTCGGTAAGCCATTGACGCGCTTTACCATCGAGGATACGCTGATTTGGTGACGCGAGAGAAATGGAACGAGTTCTTGGTGGAGAAGGGGATTCAGCCGGAGGAAAGCGCTGATATGAAGATCGCGGTACTATTGGCTTGAATCGAAGATACCCCCAACGTTAGCGATCAACGTAATCGCTTGCGAAAGCAGGTAAACCTGCTTCGGAGAGGGAAGGTGGATGTGGACGGAATGTTAGATTTGGAGCTGGAATCGAGAACGTATCTGGTCGCTTGTGACTTGTCCGAGACTCAGGGACACTGCTTTGCGTTGTACGTAACGCCGGAGCCAGTGTGTTCGTACCAAGTGTTTGACCAACACGAATGGATTGGTCTGGATGAAGCCAAATAGTTGTATCGTATCCGTGACGTTTACCGCGTCGTGTTTAACGATGGCTTCAGAAACGCTCGTAGAGGTGGAGGCAAGCGTAAAAAAGATGAAAATGAAACCGATCAGGATTCGAAGGGATCCCACATTGCGTTATCTGGTTCACAAGGTCGAATGGATGAAATCCCTTTCATTGACAGCATCTGAATCACGGCATGCATGGTGGCGCGGATGTCAGGGTGTGTAGCAAAATGTTGTGTACTTGCTAGGTTCGAAGCATTTGCACGGTGATCAGATCGAGCAGATCTGTATCATCGTTGCAACAGATGCTGTTGTGGATATTCATGAGCAAATAGCCACAGTGCAAACGCACGACGTTGGGAACGATACTGTTCCCAATGAACAAGCCAACGTTCAGTGCTTTGAGGCGCAGAGCTGGGGGTCGCTTGAGGCGAAATACCCATATTATGAGAATACGCTGACGTATTCCCAGACGAAGTAACATGCGATCTACCTAAAGATTACTCGACATGAGATTGACCACGTGCCAGGCACGGAGTACTGCGTCACGCGGCAATGGCCTTTACCGCGTGGCCAGGTGAAGGCAATCGACGAGATCTTTGAAACTCGTCGCAAGGCGGGACATGTGCAAGAGTCTACCTCCTCGCACTCCAATCCGTGTGAGGAACTCCACTTGTTGGTGAAGAATAGTAAACGCTTATAACAAGCTGAACGCAGACACGTTACCGGTGAAAACGCCGGTGCCGCGAAAAGATGTCATCATAAACGGCATGAGCGGGAGCACTGTCTTCAGTGCTCTCGATTTGAGGGATGGATTTTACCAAATCCTTATGTGTGAGAAGGATATCCCTCTCACGTCAGTAGACACTCCAACCGATATGATTTAGGAGTGGCTTGGGATGCCACAGAGGCTTCAAAATGCCCCTGCAGCATTTAATAGATGCGTCACGCATCTTTTGGGTCCGGTGCGTGAATTCGCACCGAGCTACTTCGACGATGTGTTCATCCGCAGTTGCTGAACGCAATAAAGCGATGTAGATATTCATAAAGAACATCTACGTGGGGTGTTAGAGCTTATGCGTAAAAGATTTGGAAGCTCTAGAACTGGTAAAATAATGGTTTATTACTTGGTTTAAGTATATATTATAGTAAAAACAAGTAAATGGATATTCTAAGATTATCATAAACCTGTCAAAATGCCTAAGCTGGAGTATCTGATAGAAATGGGGTGTTCCGAAATTGTACTCTGGTATTTGGTGCAGTGAGCTGTACGGTTTCAAACCCCGCAATAAGTCGACTGTACTGAAATTGGTTAGTTGCGGACTGCTGTCACTTGGGTACAGGGAATGTACTTCGTGACCGAAAATTTACGTCATTTACAAAAATTCCTAGTAGCCCGCAGGTGTACCTTTGAAACCCGAGTAATGACGATGACCTCCGACAAAGATCAACTTCGTCGGTAGCGACACTGACAGGAATCGCGCTAGGATCCTCGCGGAGAAGTACCACCACCGCTATCCAGAACGTTGCCGCTAGCCTCTTTTGGACGAGGGGTTGGTGGTGTGATGCAATGACTGGCGTAGGATGTCGAGCGGCGTCTTAAATGAGGAATTTGTTGCCGATATCGTTGAAATTGCTCATGATGGAGTTGTTGCCGACATCGTTGAAAGCACTCATTTTGGGACTAGCAGCCCCGAAGTCAGTAGCGACAGCTCAAGCAGCGAGGGTGAGCCTAGCGGTTTTGGGAGGGGTGGCAATAGTGATGAGGAGACGAAAACGGGAGCGATGTGTCAACAGCGGCTCATTTGTGACTAAAACGCGCGTGAAGTCAAAGATGAAGCGGAAAATTCGTCAAAGAAACATGGAAATCTTCAGGTTGAGGCCGCGGTGCTGACACAGCTATCGAGGCGGGAATCACTTCAACAGGGTCTGTTGAAGAAAATTCGAGGGAGACTGAATTAGCAGGAACCCAGCTAAGGTCAGGCCTGACTCAGCCACAGCTGGACTTAATGTGCGCACAAATATCGCCATCAAACGAATGACGGATGCTCTCTGGGTCCATGGCTTTCAAACTGTGGAAAAACCGCTAAACACCTCTTCTGAACTTTCTCTACCGCCCGACTTGGAATGCATTCGTATCGGATATCCAGGACCTACCGGTAGTACTGGCTCTGGTTACGTGGGCAGATGTCGTGTATCTTCAGCACCTTGACTTCACGCCAAGCTCGATCAGTTTATAGGGCACACACAACACGGTGCGTTTTCAATGTATTCCGCTGCAGTGTGTTATACGTGTTGTGAATCCATCACAACGATTGTATGAAGAACGAAGCCCCAACACACGTGGATTTTGTCATCCGCAGAGCCAGCGCTTACATTTCCCTCCACCTGCGCCGCTTGTGTGACCAGGGGAACAATCGTATCACCGCACTTTGCCGCCATTTTCTTCGGTCTTAAGTGTGGTAGTCGCTGGTTTCTAAGATAACGTTCAGGCTATTTTTACGATGTTGTTCTATTTTTTTATCCAGCTTAGGGCTGGAAGAGCCATCACCTCCAAGCCTAATTTCGGGGGATTGTTGACTGTGAGAGACTGGGTAGCTAATCCGTTCTCTGTCTGTATCACGACGTTTATCGTCTCGACGGTCTCGTCCTCGTGATCATACGCCCTCGTCTGATCTCTTGCCTGTTCGGCGACACGGTAATCCTTATCACTTGGTGGCGACTATCGGCCATAGAGTCTTGTTCCTCACGACTGCTCTCAGTCGTGAAGTCTTCAACACGGGAATCATTTTCACTCGTGTTGATACCTTTGTTCTCATGGTGGGAACTTCCCACCGTGGATAAATCTTTCGCACGATGACCGTCGTCGAACGTGGATAGTTCAACACGGGGGTGTTTGTCACCCGTGTTGCACACATCTTCAACACGCAACGACTCATCTATTGCGTGTGTAAGTCCCACTGATTTCTTATCAGCGGATGTTCCTTCCGCTGATAGTGTCAGGTCAGACCTGGTGGTGCCATCGCCACCCATTAGACTGTCTGATGCTGCGGTTGAATCGTTTGATACAGCCGGATTACTCACATGATGATCAGTCCTTGTAGGGTTGCCGCAGTCGATTGACAGGTTATCCCAGTCGATCATTCGTTTATGCTTGGATATCCAAGGGATACCGAAGATCACATCAAACTTGTCTTCTAAAGCGGGGACGATGAATTCGTCCTCGAACAGTGTAGCTCGAAACGTGTGCGAACTACACGCTTAGGAATAGTCACGGTTGCTAACCGGACTGACAACATACTTCGTGGAGTATTAACCTCCACGAAATCCAACGACGTTAGACACTCAGTGCTAACAAAATTGTTCGATGCTCCTGTGTCAAACCAAGTGTGCATGGGGACATGGTTTCCATGCGGATTTACTATTAGGGTGATGAGAGGTTACCCTTCACCCAGTATCTTTAGGCAGGACATAGCCCCATCTGGGGCTATTATCCTCACATGCTCGATGTCAGCATGTAAGATAACCCTTCCAGTAGCCCTACTGGTAATGCGTCCGGGGTCGGAATCCCCGCATCCTTGAAGACAGCAGCATCCCTGAGACCACGCTCCGTCGAAAGATCCGAATGTTGGCGGCTGATATCTCGGAGCAGAGACCGGACCCAGCGCCAATCCTCGGTAAAGCCGCTGAAGACGTGGGCATTGGGCACGCAGCGGGACGGCTACCCTGTGACACGGGGCATGCTGATTTCTAAGGGCAGTTTACAGGGCGAGATGGTAATTAGCCAGTGAAAGTGGGTCTTATGAACAATTAATTGTGAAGAATATTGAAAGATTTGCTGCTCCGATCTTAAAATTGGGTTTAAAGATTCGTTCCAACCCTCAATGTGAGGATTACGTGTAACATGCTCAAGAGCTCGTCGCATCGGCACAAGAGCTGGAGGACGAAGCACTGAAGCCCAGAAAGCCAGTAAAGAGCATGGATAATTCAGTTGACGAGAGAAAAGGGAAGAGGACCTGCTTCAGCTGCGGAATGGAAGGTCACATTCAAAGAGGCTGCAAACAAGGCGTTAAAAGAATTTTAACAAGCGTTTTGAGCGGCGCGGAAAGCGTCAAAGTGAAGCAAGTGATGATAGGCAGTTCATGTTGTCGACAATTGAAAAAAGGCTGACAATGAAGTTTATCCAAAACGGGATATATTACGGATTATTGACAGTGGTGCAAGTCGGCACCTAATGTCAAGTGAAGCATTCTTGGATAATGCAAAAAATTGCAGTAAAGATGAAAGCCTACTACTACTACTACCAGATGGCGCAGTGTTAAAGGTGACAAAAGTTGGTAATGTGAAGCTCAAGACCGATATATCCACTATCGTGCTAAGAGAAGTCTAATTTGCGCCAAAATTAGCAAAAAAAATACTTGGATGTTTACAAAAACAAAGGATGTGTTCTGAAAGACAATGAACGAAACATGCAAATGATGCACGGAAATGATGTACTGTTGAAGTTGATGTATCCGTTTACGTATTCACCGCAAAGTTGCGACCGTTCAAGAAGTTAAGTGTGTTGCAAGCATTTACGAACATGGTGATGAATGAATGTGGTGACAGATAACGCCTGTGATGACTCCCAAGAAGGCACCCTGTACCAATTCCATCTCGGATTGGGCCATCTATCGTATGATACTTGTGGAAAGGGTAGCTAGAGACCCAGCGTCGGGTATAAAGTTGACGGACAAACGTAGACCCAACTGTTTAACCTGTTCAGAGGGTAAGGCAACAAAGTCGCAACAATCATAAAAGGACACACGGGTGTGAGATGACAAATCACTGAGGTCGAAAGTCCATTTTCCAACGGCAAACCCAAGCGAATGAATAGGACTATTTTCAATATGATCCGTTGTATGATTTTTGGATCAGGCGTACCGCTGATGTACTGGTCTGAGGCTGCTGAGTATGCCAGCTACATACTCAATCGAAGTCCTACACGATCAAATCCAAGACGAGCATCACCAATTGAAATTCTGACGAAAAAGCCAACGAATGTCATGGATATTGTTATTTAGGGTCGACTTGTATGGTGTGGCGTGATGCCAAGAAGAGGTCACTTGGAAAGCACGCAGACAAGGTATTAGTTTTGTGCAAGAATGATAAAAGTAAAGACTATAAAGTCTTACTTCTAAATGACATAGTAGTGACGACTACACGTCACGTGAGTCGAATTGAGACCCTAAATAGTGAAGACAATCAAAAGTTTATTTGCTCACTTAAAGAAAATGATGGTGATGATATGGAATTAACTAACAAAGAAGAAGATGCATCCGAAGAGGAAATGCTGCATCGAAGGAGATATCGCGAGCAAGGGATGCATTGTTGCTCTTAAGGCTACAGTTCCGAGAAGATCAGGCCGAAAGGTGAAAAAGACACCTAAGGCAATTGCTCTGGCAGAAAAGAAAAGCAAGAAAGTCACGAAAACGCAGAATTTTGTTGAAGGAGATCCTGGAAATGCTGTGATTAATAATGGTTATTCGTTTTTCGCATTTGCTGTGTCTGATATTAATTTATTGAGTGTATGGTAAAATTGCTTCTGTGCCAGACCCCAAAAGGCAACCAAGGCAGCCACTCTGACAAGCGGTAAGCAGCGGAAAAGGCTGACATAAAGCCTTTAGGGGATCTCGATACGGGGGAAATCATTCGTAAAGATGAATGTAACAAGCTATTGCACATTAAGTGGGTGTACAAGACAAACCTGAAGGCCGATGGCACTGTTGAACGTTACAAGGCGAGGCTTGTAGTAAAGAAGAGCGGCAAGCTGGTCCCCAAGTAACTCGTTCTGGAGAGGGTCTAGCACTAGTCGATAGACCGGGTTCTATATAACAGAAGAGCACTACAGATGGGTCCAACGGGTTGAAGTGGGGCATCCACTGGTGTTATTGGATCACGAAGAATTAACTATTATGCGACCCAACCATTGCTTCGAAGGGGAAGAAGAAGAGATTATGGAGACTCGATCGAGCAAGAAAACCCGGTACAGCCGAACGCATCGCGAGTTTCTAGTACTTGTAGCTTGTGGAGATAAGCAGATTTTTGGTGAAGACGATTTTGTTACATTTTCTACAGTAATGGACTTAAAAAATATGAAAGTAATCCTGATTATGGTTATTGTATGGAATGTGCCAGCAAGGCATGGGGATGTACCTCGTGCTTAAAACTTAAGAAGATTACGCATATACCACAGGAATTTAGGGCGAAAATTCAAAGGAATTTGGTGTATCAAGTTTGAAGGAGCTAGTACTAAATTAAAGCGGAATATCTATAGTTTGAAACAGGCAAGGAGTTGACTGACATGTACTTAACGCAGTGCGTGATTTAGCACTTGTGTGTTTGTGCGGACTAATGAGCGTGGAACTATTATTGTTGGAGTCTATACTGATGACTTATTAGTCACTGCATCGGAAGTGTCGTTAGTGAACGATTTGTTTCGAAGCATGGAAATTTTGAAACTCTAATACTGAGGAAAACTTGAAAAATTCTAGGTATGAAAATTGAGGGAACTTCTCATGATGGTTACCTAATTGATCCAGAGCTGACGATTCTTTAAATGAAGCATGAACTAAAGGATGCAAATAGTGTGAAAACTCTAATATCGGATATGGTGAAGACTGATGGGTTAAATGAGTTTTTACCATCGAGGTCACGTGGAGACATGCCTACAATTAAGGATTTTCAGTCGCTCGTTGGCAGCTTTTTGTGGATATCGCGGGTCTCGAGACCTATATATCCTTCGCAGTGCATCGATCCACCCGACACACCCACGCACCTACTTTGGCACATTACAAGGTAGCGAAACGTGGGGCGAGGTACCTAAAAAGTACAATACACTTAAGGTTAAATTTGAAGCGTGGTGAAGAAGAAAAATTACCATTACGAATTATCAGTTGTAGTGACGCTGATTTCGCTTGGTGAAGGCCGGAAGAGTATCAGTGCAAATGTTATTTTCGTGAATGGGGTAGTTGCAGATTGGAGCTGCAAGAACCAGGGCACAGTAGCGCTGTCCCCAGCAGCAGATGCGGAGTTTGTTGCTGCTGTAGGAGGCAGAGAGGCTCTAGGATTGAAAGAACGTTTTGATGAAATTGGAGTGAAGTCGAAGACTCCAATTATACTGAAAGTTGATAATCAAGCAGCATTTAAGTAGATGCAAAGTGAACAAGTGCAACCCCAGTTCTAAGCATGTGGACGTTTTTAAAAGATATCACGATGGAGGGCGTAGTAAAGCCGGGACATGTGGCTAGCGAACAAATGATTGCTGATTTACTCACGAAGTCTTTGCACGCACCACGCATCATGGAGTGATGGGCGAAAATTGGCTTGAAGTAAAGTTCTTTGTTTTTAATGGTTTTTTCATTGGAGTTCCTGTTGTACAATGGATAAACACAAAATTGAAGATTTTGTGTTGCTCAAGTTGAAAATAGAAGAACCACAGTGATCTCGGAAGAAGTGTTGGAATGTGTGACAGCCTGGTGATATGATGGCTTACCCATCATTCTATATTATGCGAAATTACGGTAGTTCCGAGGTATACAAATTCCAAGTTAGAGAATTTGTCCAAACCATGGCTGTCCAAATCTGTGGTCACATCCAGTATACGAATTCTCTAAGAACATGCATACATACAAATGTTAAGTTAGATTTTAGGTTTTAAATCTTTGAACATTTTTAATGCACTTCCCATTTTTCTCTCTTTTATTAAGAATAACTACTTATCCGAGCCGATTTTTCATCCGGACTAACCGCTGGATCAAACACATAGACTACTCGACGCTGCCCAAGCCTCTAACCGGTATACGTAGTCACACGACATACAGGGTTCATCTTCCTACATTCAACACTTGAGAAACATCGTCCCTTACAATTCGTTGCACTGCATGCGACATGCTACAGATATGCTGCTTCACAAAGCATCGATGGTTTCCTTCGATCCTTTTTCAACTCGCAATCATGTTGGCAATTAGAGACATCGACAAGACCACACCTCTCGCCGCATGTGTGGTTCCCCTTCCCCGCAATTGCAATTGCAATTGCATTCGTGACCAGTTTTAAAGACAATGGGGAATTTCACTTTCATGATCTAAATCTCAATACAGAATTCACAAAAGCTGCGACACACGTGCTTGTACTGCAATCGTGGTCCGTAGGATAGGATGGAAAGCAGACCGCATGCACTGAGGCTGACATTTCGCACATTGCTGAAAGCATCATTGCAAGAAAAGCTTCAAACGGGACGAGGTAACAGTGCTCAATTTTGTCCCATTCTTCCTTAAACCGCTTTCGGGACAAGGTAACAGTGCTCAATTTTGTCCCATTCTTCCTTAAACCGCTTTTTTCTAGAAATTGTTTCACCCAAAGAGCAACTTTAGCCTGACAACGGTGAACCAAATATGACAGCATGAGATCGAAGCGGGTAAAGTCAACCTCCGTTATCGATTCAAATGCATCTTTAGATGATCAAATCAAATGCCCGGCTAAACGGACGTCAAACATTCGATTGAAAGCACATTGGTTGAAGAAGCACGCGCACCAAGGGACTAAAATCATGCTCAACGCCCTCAGGCTCATCGAAAAAAGTATAATCAGTATCAAAATAAGTACGATTGGCATAGCGCCGCTTCTGCTGCCATTCCAGATGATCTTAGACGAGAACATCAAGCCTAAGTAGCCGTCTTTCACTCTCCAAATTCACAACTGGCTCCAGTAAAGATTTTGTCACACTCTCTTTCGTATAACATTCTACCGGGGTCAAACTTTTTAATCAAAAATCAAATTATTGCTAAGGGTTACCGATACTAATTAATTGACCGAGTATGACACGCATATAGTTCGAGCGAGAGCCGCTGGATGACTATTCTTAACAATGACAACCGACGCACCAGCGAGACTGGCAACGATGCTGCTGACCAACCTGACCCGCAGCTTGTACCGAACCTCCCCCCCCCCCGAAGTGCATCACAAGCTAAAAACTATGCCGTGGCAATACAAGAGACTACGCTAGAAAACTAATTCCAGCTCTATTAAGGGACGTCTTTCCCGAATTCAACGACAGCTTATTCGTCTAGAAGAAACACTTGATCGGTATGCGCGCTTTGAAGGTGAAAATCATTGACCAAAGTTATTTCCTCTCTTTTGGCCGGCAGCGCTCTCACAGCTTTTGAAATACTTCACTGGCGCCAAGATCGCTCGGTCCTGTCTCAAGTTGCCTTCTGGATTTACCCCCGTCAACCAAGGCACCCCTTAGTTCAGCTTGTCGGGCCGACCTGGCTAAGGGAATACACTATCCGCAATACTAGACTCAAAATCTGGCCAAGTGCTGACCGTGAACATGCTCTATATGCGATCTTAAACAATGCGCTGATTGAATGTTTTTCCTGTCATAGCGGTAAAGACTGTGAACTGTAGCTGTTTGAGACTTACGCGACTATCTACGGACGCACCCGAGCAGCTGGAACGATAGGGCGTGATTGGTGTAATCGTTTTCAGCAACGTTATTCAATCTTCATCACCCGAAACGCTCAGGTCGTTAAGCGCATGCGCAACGAGATTTCGAAAAGGATGTCATGGCGTTATTCTGGCGTTGCGCCAGAGCTGTCATACATTACGCCATCGGCGCCGACCGTTTGTTCAACATGGATGAAACTGGCTTTGTCTAGAAGGGCAAGACAAAGAAGTAATTGCCTTAAAAGGCTCAAAAAGCATATGGTGCCGAGCAGTTGAAACAAATTTTCATCTTACTATGGTTGCTGCTGCTTTAGCTGCCGGTTTGCTAATCCCGCCCGTCTTCATACTACCAGGCGAGAGGTTGAATCGAGATGTGATGAGTGCGTGCGAGATACATGGGGCCTAGCTCACAACCACTGAGGCCGGCTTCATGACAACTGATGTAATGGTAAAGTGGATTAAGCATTGTGCATTGTCAGTCCCGACGCCAATCAAACAACCTTTTGCGTTTGTGCTCGATGGAGAAGGGAGTCACATGTACGGAACTATTGATCCAGTGGAGTCAAAGCTGTTCCTTCGAATGCTGGCGTCTCTGTTGATGTAACTTACTCTCTTTTGTCAGTGGGACTGCGATCCGCATCGTTTTTGGTGCTGGGGCCGGATTCGTTGTATCCACTGTATCCGTAGTTGTGTCTACTCTGGGTGCACTCTGATGTGTACTGTGTTCTGGCGATGATGGGTAAGACGGTTGTACTGCTGCTAGTGCTTTCGCAGCTGCTTCCTGTTGTAATTTGAGCCGTTTCCTTGCGCTGTTACGGATCTCCTTGAAACTGTTAAAAGGTTTGGGCAGGTCCTCAAGTGCTACTATTTCCTGGTCTGAGGTCACTTTACTCCCTCGTCCAAGTAATTGCTCATCCGTATATTTGCATCTTACGCGTGTATGGCCCATATTTACACATTAAAACATTGAAGGCGGAAGAATGCTGTAGAATTAAGGTAGGCCAAAACCAAAAAAGCGAAATATTCCTCGTAAAATTCGAGGCATTCCGCCGGCTGGAATTGCAAGCCCCAGACCGTTGATGTCATAAAATTAGGCGTGCATTCTTCCATACTGACAAAATCAAATTTGATCAAAACGTGCTTTTGTAGAAATGCCAATATCCGTATGCAGAGTGATATTGTAAATAAGATCTCATAATGACGAGGTCGTTCCTTTCAAATTCCATTCCGTCCAATCCGTCTGGCCCAGATTGATCCTTGCTCAGGAGCGTGTGTGTTGACTAACGTGTATACTTATCCACGGAAGCAAACTTGTGTGTGTGTGTGTGTTGTAATCGTCTTGCTGTGGCTCCGTCGAGAAAGTAGAAGTAAATCTGGCGTAGTCATAGCTAATCGTCTTCGTCGTGTTAGATGATAGTGTGTATCTCACAGCAATTGACTCGTGATCCTAGAGCTGCAGCTGTCAGTAGAACGTCATCTATAATTTTCTAGTTTGCTGTCTTGTGTCCTCGATTTGAACCCAACTGGGTAGCCGCAAGATTGGCTCTCCTTCAACTTGCTGATGAATCATCGTGTGTAATCTTAATTAAGGCATTCGTCTGCATTATGCTCAAAATTCGCTTTATCCATGTTTGCTTAGCTTTTAGCCGATAGTTTTCGATAACCCACAACAGTTAGTGAATAAACTTGCCCTCGATGTTGTATATTGTGCCTTACTATGTCAGGGTAAGCACTGACCATCGTGAAAGCGAAGTCGACCGCGGTTTAGGGAAACGTTACACTTGATGGCACTTTTTAAAACGCTAAAGCAACCGTCAATTGGGTTGCACGTAGGGCTGTATGGCGCGAGGCACAATAAAAAAAGTAATTCTGCCGGTAGTACCGGCTTGCTTTCAAGGAGTCGATCGACAAGTATCTCTCGACTTCGGTCGTGAGCAGGTGCGTTGTCCAAGACTAAACCTATCTACTTGCCACGGTAGGCTGCGTGATTGTCGGCCCAATGGATTGCACTGAAAAACGTGTCAAGCAAAAAAACTGCATTCACGTCTATGTCTATTTTTCCCACCACAAGATTCACCTCCATTACACCGAAGCCGTTGGCTACAGCGCACTGGATCTGTAGATTCTTTCCTTGCGAGATTGGAATAGACGTCGTTGCACGCTCAACCGATTTTGCGCGCCCAACTGTGCGTGAAATATACACATAATAGTTAGCCTCATCACAGTAAACAATCACATTACCCTCCACCCGGTATGGCTTGCAGCTTCAATGTGAGCTTGCGGCGCTCAATCTTGTTCACGATGCTGTTCATAGTGTTCCGCTCCAATCGGATCTTTTTCATCGTGTATGTAAGGGCAGTCAAATGACGATTGATCGTAGACAAGTTGAACTTCACATCGTGCTCGTTGAAAATAAGCAGGCGCATAATAGCGAGCGTAATCGTTGGATTGTGCTCAACAGCATCCTCGAGAGAAATCATGATCTCGGGCGTCATCTTAACGCACTTTGCGTGCAGATTGCTTCGCTTCTTGTCCTCTATTTGGAGAGTTTTAACTAGGACGTACGCGGAGCTGAACGCGTCGAGGTCTCGCTGACGCTCCACAGCAGTTGTCTTTGGCTTTTTTTGTTGCGCCGTAGTCATGGCGCGTCTTGAAATGTTTTGCTCAGTAATGTATCCCCCAATGTACGAAATAATCCAACTTTGCTTGTTAAAGAATCCGACATTGCTTGAAACCACATTTTCCATCACCAACTTTGCTTTGAAACTAATCCAGCTATGGACGGGAATAGGTGTAGACTTCCCCATACCCTGGTGCATCTTTTCATTTTTTGAGAATTTAGTTTTGTATACCGTAAATAACCGGTGTTATATCCGACACGGTGTTATAAAAAAAAAACATATATTAGCCAATCAGATCAACCATTTTTTCTACAGTACACACTCGTGCTATACCCGACAGCGCTTTAATTAAAGACAGAGAGCCGCGTCGGAGAAGAGGTACACCGTTCCGCTTAAACTTATCGAGACGGTCCATTATGGACATGCTGCGCAGCGGCCAGATCCCAGCTTCCTCGAAGCCTGCAGCGATGTATAAAACTGAGCCCCACACAAGCTAAAATTGATGGTGAAGGGGAAGCGACAGCGCCTCCATGAAAATGGGGATCGACGACTTAAGCAGTACAAGAGAACGGTCCCTACATACGAGTTTCGTTTAGATATTATCACCTACTTCAACACCAGTTCAATAAAAGAAACGATAGAGCATTTCTACTAGATGGCGCCCAGCTCGACACAGGGCGCAAAAACGTCTACTACTGGGCGAAAAACATTGACAAGATAAGGAAGACAGGCTCCGACACCATCGACGCGTCTTTTCCTCGGTTCAAGACGTAGATCTATTGTAACAGGCTAGCTGTTACAGGCGTACACTGTTAAATTACAAGGGAGGAAGCGTGCAATGGTTAGGAACAAATGTAATTTGTTCCTCAATAGTTTAATTAAGATTAAACTTAGATTTGGACTATTTAATTAAGGGGAAATCGCTAATCGGTACCCTAAATTAGCCATCAATTACTAATCAGTACCCTGTTTACATAATTATTGCTAATCGGTACCCAGACCCGCTCTTTTTGCCATCAGTCTTGCTGATCGGTACCCTGCGAAAAACAAGTGCTGGTTTTCAATAACTGAATGACGCAAATGAGTATTGGTGAAGGCGAATAAGTTTATTTGACGCTCATTCTTTTTGCCTGTGCAGTCGGTTAGCCGGATTTGTATATTATGAAAAACAAGAAGTATCTCAGCTACTGAAGTATTTGCGCGATCGTTTGGTAGAAAATGAGTTGTATTCTTTCGGTGCCCAAATGCGTTCCAGGACCTTACGACGTATTTTTTTCTTGGGGATATGTAAGATTTCAATGAGGCTATGTACACAGCGATTTGTGTGCAACTCTAACATGACATTGTTTGTACTAATTGCTGCTTTTTTAAGGATGATTAGACCTTTACTGATTATTGTAACCATCTTTTACGAATCGGTGGCGGAACTACTCCGCCAAAAGTTTGGAGATACGTGCAATGTGTGGATAGTGAAACCCAGTCGCTTTAAGCATGGAGGGCCAAATTTTGTTGCTACGAATAAAAAATATGTACGGTGGGGAGGATGATAATCAATCGTCTAAATGCTACTTATCTTGATAATCCGACATGTTGCGCAACAAAGCACTTGTCGTGTTTAATGCAGAATAAGCGAGCAGCGTTAAGACAGCAAGGAGGTTCGTGAAATAGTTCATTTCTATCTTTCGGGTACCGATTAGCAAGGCTGATGGCAAAAAGAGCGGGTCTGGTAGCAATAAGTATGTAAACAGGGTACTGATTAGTAATTGATGGCTAATTTAGGGTACCGATTAGCGATTTCCCCTTTAATTAATTAAATAGTCCTAGTTATATTTATGAATATATAACTACGACACGTGGCTACAAAGACGGTAAGTTAAAGAGTGAATATATTAATGAGTGGTTTAGAGCTAACTACTATAATTAGATCTAGACTAATCATATAAACATGTAATGTAAAACTGATCTAATAATACTCTTATTATTAGATCTCTTCTTAGATTCGATATTTGTATCAGAATCTGTTTCCCAGGGTGGATTATAATAACTAATATTCCAATATTCGCATTTTAGACAGCAAGTCTGAAATTAAACTGTGATATTTCAACTAAAATATCACTTATGTAATGGTACCCCATTACATCTATTTTCCTTCCCGAAAAATATTCACCGTTGGGCCACAAGATTCCTCGCCTAATTCTTTGGCTGAATTTTGAGCAGAAGTGCTGCTAACAGCTTGATCAACCACAGACTGCATGTTGAAGTTGAGTCACATCGTAAATGTTTCTTTTAGTCGAGGGCAAAATCGACAGGGGGGTCTGCTTTGGATTTTTATGTTAAAGTAGCTCTCCCTGTCGGTTTTTCCCTTGACAAGAAGAAACATTTGCGATGTGCTTCTAATTTTGAAGCGAACACGATTTTTTGCTCCTTTCTGTTGCTCTTGATGTTTGGATGCTTGTGCTTTCTGTATTGGTTTTAATTGAACATCTGCGGCCCCTTCAGTGACTTCGCTCCTCTATCATCATCTTACCATGTCGGAACCGCGAAGAACTTTTTCATCTTTTTGATCGGCACTCAGTAGAGATTCCCATGCAGATATGCATACCGAATCTCGTGTTGATGCTTGTGTTGTCAATTACGTTCTCATTACCGGATTCTGATGGGAACGACGTGCTCAATGCAGCAGCACTTTATCCATCGCTTCACATACATGTGGTGTTGTTTTAATTCAGCTTCCACTGAACGCTAGCCATTTGTATCAGCCTCTCGACGTTGGTGGGGCGTAAAGAAAGAACTAAAGGGTGAGATCTACGACTACATGGTCAAACGAGCATTGGCAAGAAAGACGCTATCACGTCGGCGTCAAAGGCATGGGCGGAAGTGTTCCTAGAAAAGTCTTCGAATTCTCCAACGCAATAGAAGTGGAACTTCTTCATACAATCAACAGTTGGACATGAGCTGTTGGAACGGCAACTTTCACAACCATTGTCATATGCAACTCACTGTATTCGGCAAACGCTCCAAATTCAATGTATATGAAATCATAGCGTCCAAGCACATGACACGCGCAGAGATTAGTACTGTACTAGTAGTAGATCGGAAGCGCGTGGCTGTTTTTGGTCAGTTTTTCGCTAAGTGGACATTATATTCATTTAAGATATGCTTCGTTACCGACAACCCAACCGTAGGGATTACCGGTATAGTGACCAAGCCTCCGCTCGAAACCCTAGTGGGTGCGGTGGCTTGGGTGCTGTGAAGGTGTTCTAAGGCTGTGCTTACAATACCTGACTACAATTACTACGTTTTTCATGGACGCGCAAGCTTGCACAAACCAGTGGGCATTACCTACATTACTTTAAAAATTCTCGGCTAGTCACTAGAGAATCCACATGTCTCGTGAGTCTGCTCCAAAGATAAGCGAACAACAACGTAGTCTCTGAGTGTTATCTATTTCCATCAACAACAAAATAAGTGCTCTAGAAGTTCTGGTCACTTTGGCATTTGCAAGTTCCTTAGCATGACGTTCCCGAATCGAGTAGGCTATGTCCCTGGTCAACAGAAGCATGACCCTAAATATTTGGCCAAACCCAAAACGGCTTGTAAATCAACGACGCAAAAGGCTGCAGTGATAAAGCCCCGGCAACACTCGCCTCGTCACACGACAACCAAGTCAATGGAAAGTGTTGCTTTGCAACAGGAACTCCAATCAATGCTGACTGCTCTGTCACCAATCGATGAAGAAGAAGAAGCTGTCCTTTCAAAGTCGATCCCAACCAAGGAAGAGAGCTTGGCTTTCGTCAAACATAGTTGCCATCGTTTGTTTCAGGATCCGATTTTCAAAGAAAATGCAAACTATCATCGTGAACTATTGAATGTTCAGTCGAATCTGGATGCCTCTTCCTCGACAGCAGCGATTCAAGACTCTTTGAGTCTATCTAGCACCCGTCAAATGGCACTCACACTTGCTCAAGTGTCACCTTATGCCAAAGAACTCGCAGCTCGAAGCTGTTTACCCAAGAAACGCTCGAGTCTTTCAAAGTTTTCAAAAGAATTGATGCACGACTGGTTTGAGCACAATTTGCATCATCCATACCCGACAGAAGAGGAAAAGATGTGGCTCGCTCAACAAGGAGGCATTACATTGGAACAAGTGAGCAACTGGTTCATTAACACAAGAGGCCGCAAATGGAAACCCATGCTCAATCGACTAATAGCTGAGAAACAGATTGGCGACTGCAAATTGCTCGATTTAATGGTTCAAAAGGTTGTCGAGCCGTATCAGAAAGCCTAAACAGTCAACGTAAAAGCAAGTGTCGAGTGAATATACGGCAACGATAACGGTCTCTATGCACACCGTCAAGAACCGAGTCTTCCTTCTCGGTCAATTGATCGCGTTGTTCATTGTACTACTCCTGTGTTCTCCCATTTGCTTAATATCTCGTTCATTGTGCTTACATCTCTAAAGCCACATGTAGTTCAAATGTTGTCAGACTCCAGCGCTGAGAATTTACTTGCTGCTAAGAAACGTATCCTTTGCAGTAGTCGAAGATTGTATCTTTCAAAGATCGTGGCCCAGTGGACTGTGCTTGCTCGGTTATATCGTCATCCTATTCGTCATATACCAGTACACGTTGCATTGTCACCAAGAGAGCTCTCCAGTCGTAGAAACTAACATTGAGACTCTGAGCGACGATGGGAAAAACGTATTGAAGTCGAGAGATATGGTCTGAAAACAAGTTGGGTAAATGAAAAAAAAAAACTAACGACCACAACAGGCACAGAGGGAAAAAGAAGACACAGTAGGTGACCGTCCTTCTCCTCATCAGCGGTTCGGTTGCACTTGACAGCTACCTATTCTTTATTCTTGCAAGTAAGTGTCTCGGATCCCTGGTTCTTGCTCAAAAGACAACGTC
The DNA here is from genome assembly GCA_001887855.2 of Sclerospora graminicola. NCBI lineage: Eukaryota > Oomycota > Peronosporomycetes > Peronosporales > Peronosporaceae > Sclerospora > Sclerospora graminicola. The sequence goes on from MIQA02017158.1 coordinate 111,133, forward strand.
ACTCAACTTTCCACCCCCCTCTCTTTCTCTCACTTGAAGCCGCTTATTCGACATGAGTATTTCCTTGCGTCGTGTCTATTCCTCCTTCTTGACGTCCAGAGACTCGAGAGCCTTGGCGGCATCATCGCCAGCCGACGTGTCCGCGGCATCAGCACCCTCCTCGAGTTTCTTGTTGTTTGCCTTGGCTGCGTCATGCGCCTCTTTAAATTTCTGGGCATTCTCAGCATTACCGAAACGCAGCGCGAACACCTGCGTCTCCACGACGCCTTCAGCGAAATCGTAGCAACTAAAGACCCACGCACGATCACTGCCCATATTCGGCGTAAGTTCCGTGCGCGATTCAACCAAATGATTGATCAAGATCTTATGCGTCTTCTCCTGACGCATGAGCATGCGAACCTTCTGATGCTCCTTGTGCTTTAGAAAGCGCACGTCGCCCACCCCACGTTCACACCATGACTTTTTACCTGTTCCCTTGTCTAATAGCGACTCCCGGTAGCAAAAGACCTTGGCACGTCTAGAAAATAATCACGATATTTTAGATTTTTAGATCCCAAGATGTCTAAAAATACATCCCGCCGTCGGAAACCTACTGTTTATAGATGACCTCTTCTTCTTCTTCGCCAGTAGTGACCTCGACTTCGTCAAGCTTCACGACGGGCTCAAAGAAGGCCTCGGGCTCTTCCGATTCAGGGGCAACCGCCGTCTCCTCCGTCTCAACTTTTGCCGTTGTCTCCTCGACTTTTTTCTCGACTTCCGACATGTTATTTAGGAATTGGACTTTTGTTTCCAGGTAAAAAGACTGGAGGTCCGGGGCCTGACGGAATAAGCGCGCGCTTAAATAAACAATCGGACTTGAAGTTTGAATGCAGTGTGAGAACTGTTAGCGGCATGACACAAGCGCTTAAAAAACGGGATGATCTCCTTGATCTTATTGGACGAATATGGAAGGGATGACACTAGTTTGTGGTTGGTTGAAATCCAAGCACTTTAACTTTGCATGAACACCACGAAGCGCAAGGCAGTGGCAGATGATGCATTGCTGCCGAAAAAGTCGCGCCGTTCTTTACGCGGAAAGAGCGAGTTCGTGAGCGTGGAAGTGGGAATGCGGGAGTTCAAGAAGCGTCTTGCTGCATCGGGCACGAGGGATGCCACTGCAGCGATGACAGCACAAGCAGTGGAGGATCTGACGCAGGACATCAAGACTGGGAGGAATCGAAAAGCTTCAACACGGACTAGTGTAAACAAAGCATCGACAAAAAAAGAGACAGGTCGATCGAAGAGAGTAACTCGTGCGACGGCTAAAGCGGCTGCTTCAAAAATGACGTTGACACAAGTAAAACAGCAACTTGAGCGCGAGCAGAAAGAACGAGTCGAGCAACGTATCCAGACAATGCGTCACAAGGTGGAGCCAATAGCTGCTGCGTCTTCAACTGCTGCTCCAGCTATGAAAGCATCCGTTTCGACACCTGAGATGCCGTCAATTGCTCGTGAAGTGCCGCAGAGTTTCGTGAACAACGTGCCATTTGAAGCCACAACAGCACAATCGCAGTCATCAAAGTCTTCTCAAGTTGAACGTCAAATCGTCGATTTAAATGCAATTATCAAGACCAATGATCGGACCAGTCCAGCTGAAAAAAATGCATCGACTCATCTCTTGTCGACTCAAAGTAAAAATGAATTTATTGCTGATGACACAGAAGAAGATTTACTATATGCACTCGCGCTTGAAGAAGTGGAGAAACAACTTCCTGCTTTTCAAGAAGCCGCTACGTGTACTCAAAGTGCAGCTACTGCAAAACCGAACTTCGTAGCCCCAGTTTCGTATCAAGAGCCTGGGATGGCTGCACAACCAGAGTCGCATCCCCCGGAACAGCCAAAATCCAACAAAGTTGTGATTGAAAACGAGCCACATGTGATGGCGACGGTGCTAGATGCCGAGCAGAAGAAAGCAGTGGCTCCAGAGTTGATAGAAGAGATGGAACGTTTGAGACGCGAAAATGCGCTTCTCAGACGATCAAACGAGCTACTTCAAGCCGCTACGACTTCCCCAGCACAAGCAAACGTCGCTGAAAATGATCAATTCATGGATACAAAAGGTCTCGACGCAACATCAAAAGATGGTTCATCAATTGTGTCAGTGAATACTTCGACAGCTCGATTCTTGGACTTGACCCGATGCAATAGCGATCAGGATACGATGATTTCATACCGAAAAGATCTAAATCAAGTAGCTAATGACCATCTATTGAAGAAGAATAGGTCGCCGTCTGAACAACAAGACGATGACATGATGTTCGTTTGTAGCCTTGAAAAAGAAAAACGTCTTGAGGACGAGCAGAATCACGAAGAGAGCAAGGAAATAGCCATTGAGGCTAACACGACGTCTGAATCTACCTCACGTACACCCTCGTCGGGGCTAACGCTATTACCTGGACACGCTGCATTGAATATAGAGAACGAGCACGCGGTCACGGAGCAGGAGCTTGATCAAGTAAAGGAGCCTCCAATACACGAAACATCGGGCTCCTTGTCATCGAACAAGGGTGGTGTTAATCATGACATACCTACTAGCGATGATGGAAACGTCTCGGATGACAATATGTCTGATATTAGCAACGAGAAATGTGCTGACGACCAGGAAGATGCAGGGATTGAGCGGACATCAACAATTGATTGTGGAAACTATGCCGAGTACAAACTTCAGTGTGAAAGCGAGTCAGATGTCGACGAGGACGAAGATTTAGAAAGAACTCGTGACCACACGATTGCGGCTCAACCATCAAGTGACGTGATAGACAGGATCCAGAAACCAGATTCACGATTCATCTCCCAAACTACTCCACCCATCGGTCTTGACGATAAGAAGGATGCAAGTGGAGACAAAATAGCGGATGTCAAACAGCAACCACACGTGTTGAAACCTGATTCTTCATCTTCTGAATGTGAATCGGAATCGGACGCTGAAGACGATGACGCGTCTCATCACTCTTCAAATAATGCACTTGAAGCCGCTTTAAAAGCAGCAGAAGTTAGTTCAAGCCGTGAAAGTCTCTCATCGTCCTCTTCCAGCATCAAACCCGCTACAACAGACAAGCAAGGCATTCGAAAAGACAACTCGTTTCAAGCTATCTCGAAACCCATTCGAAGAAAACGGAAAAGTCCAAGTTCCATGGCGACCAACGTGAAAAAACCATCGAATGGCAATAATTCGTTGCTCTGGCCAGCCCTCGACGAGTTTTACGATTATTTGCTGGATCTCTCGCCAAGCAACGTCCATAGAAGAGACCAGAAAGCGAGCCTTCATCTCAGACACTATGCTCGTGGAAAGCTGCCAGCTCAGTATTCCTCCATCGACGACTATTGCGGCGTTCAATTCGATGCGATCAAGGAAGAATTAATGGCATCCATACAGAATTCCATGGATCAGAAACGAATGGAAAGCGTAGGATCGATACACTCCTTGTCCCTCACGTCGGTATCATCTTGTGGCGTGCAAAAAGGGTTCGTATCGTCAACAGGCTTGAGTTTTGGCGAGCTTTTCTTGGAAAGTGGATTCTCGGGGAATTTACGCCACCAGAACGATCATATTTTGATCTTTGATGCTCCAAGGCAAGGTACAAACGGTGCTGTGGACTTGTCAAGTGGTGATTTGGTCCTTTTGCGGTCTCCTCGCTGGAAAAATTATGACGTGAATGGTTTTGGGGTCATCTTGTGCGACTCGGAAGGAAGAAAACACGTTGGAGGAGCTCATGGACGATTGCAACAACCACTTGACCAGATCTGCGTGCTTTTCCGCGTTCCCAAGGCTGACGAAGAAGAAGCTCATGAAGCAGCCACGTTTGAAACCTTGACGGAACTCTGTCTCTCGAATCAGCAGGCCTTGAAATGGAACTGGTCACTTCAGTATGTCCACAACACTACCACAAGTGCCCGTGAGTTCCAGGCCATCAAGTCCATTTCGTTTTTTCCCCCTCCTCTTCAGCAAATGCTTTTACAAGGACGATTCCCAGTACCTTCACTAACTCACGAGCACCATTTCCACCATCCTTCTCAACCCTCGACGTCGATCCTGTCGCCACGTTTGCTCAAATACTTGCAGCAACGCTACAATGAGTCTCAATTGAAGGCAATTCTCGCATGTCTTGGTGAAACCAAGAGCGTCATTATCCAAGGACCGGTACGTGGTATACTTGGTATATCTATCATCCACTGCTTTCTTCTTCACTGCTTTTTTAACGTGTCTTTTTCCTAGCCAGGAACGGGGAAAACGAAAACCATTTTGGGTCTCTGTCGGCGTTGCTTGATGGTGCAGGTCAACAAGCGAAAGGAACAGCGACGCGGATTCAAGTGGGTGCGTCACTCCAGACATCAGCTATCTCCAAGAGTGTTTCAATTCGCCTTCTCGTGGCAGCCCCTAGCAATGCTGCTGTTGATGAACTTGTCCTTCGAGTACTTACGGAAGGTCTGTACGATGGCGAAAAAGGACAAGTCTATCGTCCTCGTATTGTGCGTGTTGGTCGTCCAGAAAGGCGCGTACAAGGATCGAGAAGAGCAGAAGAACGAAAACACACGCGCAAAGGGGAAGAAGTGTTGCTTGAGACGTTGGTTATGAAACATCGACGGTCCTTCTCGACCCTCAAACAAGCCCGCGAAGCTATGATTAAGAATGCTCAGATTGTCTTTTGTACCTTGAGTGGCGCAGGGTCCGTGGCCATGTGTGAAGTAGCGCATGAATTTGATGCTTTGGTGATTGATGAAGCAGCCCAAGCCGTGGAAGCAAGCACGCTCATTCCATTCAAGTTTCGTCCTCCTCGTATTGTACTCGTGGGCGATCATCGTCAGCTCCAGCGACTGTCCTTTCCAAGCAACTCGAGGCTATAGGCTATGATCGGAGTTTCCTCCAGCGTCTGGTCGAGAATCACTCGCCTGTCGTGCTCTTGACCCAGCAATATCGAATGCATCCTGACATTGCATCCTTCCCTTCGACGTATTTCTATGGTGGAAAACTTGTTCAAGAGGAGAAAATGACTGTCTCGACAGCACAAGAGTATCATGCTGACGCGGCGTTCAAGCCCTTGGTGTTTTATAATGTCCATGGAAGGCAGAGTCAAGTGCGTGGATCCACGTCATTGCGGAATATGAACGAAGTGGACGTTGTGATCCAACTCGTACGTCGTTTACTCGATCGATTTCCACAATTGGAGTGGCAAAATCGGATTGGGATCATGGCTCCGTATAAGCAACAGATTTACCACCTCCGGGATGCGATTCGAAAGCTCGAGCGCGACGTAGCGCGTCCGTTGGGCATTGAAATCAGTACGGTCGATGGATTTCAGGGACGGGAAAAGGAAATTATTATTTATTCCTGTGTCCGGACCTGTGATAGGACGAAACAACGACGGAAACAAAAGAAGAAAAAAAAGAAGGAGAAGGAGAATGAGAAGAATGAGAAGGACGAGAAGGGAGTGGAGGCGTTCTGGGCAGATGAACGACGTATGAATGTCGCTCTTACGCGCAGCGAAAAGCAGCTTATGGATCGTTGGCAACTCGACCTTGTTAAGCCAAAGTCGTCCATGGAGAGACTTTATTCAGCATATGAAAGACCGCAATCGATTTATTACCGATAGTGCCGCCTTTCTTTTAAATAGAGACACTTAAAGTGTAGCCATGTTACGTCAGTACAGTGTAGAGCGTGCATAAGAACGGACCAATCTTTTATAACCTTG